>CM032065.1:14004169-14241325 GCA_018831715.1 Matsumurasca onukii
CAAGGATGGAGGAAACAAGTATCCAAGTAAGTGATTGGTTGCTGACAACATGGCTGGCCACTCTCTGAGCAATGGCTGTTTAGATAGAGATAAGGGCAGCCCATGTTTAAACTGAGTTTACTCATCGACAAGACCCTGTCGGTGGTGACAAAATCATTTCTAAGAAGCAAATTAGCCAGCTTGACATTTGCCATTTACATGTAATATGTCCTACAAATAAAATATTTTGATTCAGAAGCACTAAGTCTTGGCTAATTCACTACCTTCAAGTAAATAATATCTGCTTTAGTCAATTTTCTTGGGAGTCAGGCCTCCCCACTACCGCATCAAGTCATGTCCACGGACTTGGACAGACTTTCAGGGCCACGGTCATTATTCAGAAACTTTGCCTGCCCATGTATGGCTACCTAATCAAACCCTTAGATTACACTGAGCAAAGTTAGACCTACAACCACTGGACAATAAACGTTATGGACTCACACTTAAATAGATTCTGTGGAAAGGTTAGCTCTAAAGGCTTGACTGGAACAGGGTTTCTAAATAATTTAAATAAAAAACACAAACTATTTCCTAAACGTGAAATTAGGTTAGGACATCCATAAGGCTAAGTATGGTTGGTTACCTTGGCATGGATAACTGAACGAAGTTAGAGCAGACTTTGGACGCATGATTGTATGAACTTAGAAGTTTTGTTGTTAATCCTGCCATTCTGAAACTGGTTAATACATAGCTCGAAACTCAAGATTAACAATAAATAAAATAGTAGGGACCTGACAGTCTTCCTCAGTTCTTCCCCCAAATTTTTCCCAGTCACAGAGTATTTGTCCAATCTTCTGTTTGTTCCGAGGCGGCGTTGCCAAAATACTCTGTGGCCGTAGCCGTCTGCTCGATGCAGAGGCTTCTGCTCAAATCATATGATCGTTAACGAAGAGCGCCAGACGAAAAATAGTTGAGCATACTTACCAAGGTTCATAATACTTTGATTTATTTTGATTTTGCAATGGTTTGTAGTCTGTAGAGTTTGTTTGTGAGGACGGTTGTTACATTCTTTTCGAAAAGTTAATAAGTTAGAATGTGTTATTTTGTCTAAGGTTTATAAACGTTAGCGATTTGTCTTTAGTTTTATAGATTTTTAGATGTTGTCTTATTCAATAAAGACTGAAACCTACCATTTACGCATTCACTTATCAACTGAAAGCTGTTACAATAGTCCTAAGGTAAGCGCCAATATTTCCGATGTAAACCTAGCAGGGCACACTCATAGGTTTCCTCACTATTGAGATAGTCACCTGATTTTTAAGTTACAGTAACAGTATAGTGCACATAGGCCTAGTAACAGAAACAATTAAGTATTGCTCAAACCTTTAATATGAGTTCAGTTCTGCCGAGTACCTTATATGTGATTAATCAGTTCCCACTAGCAACTGTCAGTTTGAGACTGACCTTGGCTAGTGGCGCTAACAAAACAATCTGTTTCAAAAGTGCTCCACACTCGGGATAGCTCAATTTTTTGGGTGCACTCGCATCGCATTACAGAAGTGTAGGGGTAGGGTAGCTCCTGCTCATTACACTGTGGGCACTTCTGTAACTACTGTGCCATGAATAATTGTAGTAGTTTAGTGTGAAACTTTCGAAGATGTTGCTATCATGATAATTGCAAGGCAACATACTGTGATGGCTTGAAATGAAATGAAATGAAACAAGTCTTTATTCGGTGTGGAAGTTAGGACTATAAAGTCCTCTCTTCCATAACCGCCAATAATTATATACAATAATTTACAATACAGCATATTACAACATATAATAAACTTAAACTTAAAAAAGAAAATTAACAATACAACTTTTACAATTAAACTGTTGCTTGAAAAATGACATAGAAAAGTGTAGAAATAAATAATTCAGATAACAAGACACTTTAAACTCAACTTATACATTCACACATTTGCCAAACTACGCGAGCTACCAAAGCGCCACCTATCAGCCCTACAACCCTCGTGTCAACCAACTCTTAACCTCCGCCGCCAAAGCGGGCCCGACTGTTGATAATTTTGGTTTTGGTTTGGCGCATTCCACAACTTGCATGCGGTAGCGACAAATGATTTATTGAATACTGTAGATCTGTGGTTAGGAATTGATAGAGATAGCTTCGCCCTTCTGGTTGTGTGCCTATGAATTTGAGACATAAAAATAACTTCTCGGACAAATAAGTAGGTGATGATTGGTTTAGAACCATGCAGTAAGGTAAGTGTATGATATGTTCGAAGTTGGTTGAGTTTTAGGATAGCTAGAAGGTTACAATAAGGAGTGATGTGATCGAACGATAGTTAAAATGAATCTGATGGAATAGTTTTGAGCATGCTGAAGCCCTTCAGAAAGCTCAACAGTCATCATTAGTTACAATGTCACAGTAGTTGAAGCGGGTAACACCAGAGTCTTCACCAGCATCACTTTAACATTTAAAGGGAGAAATAAAGCAGCTTTAAACTAGAATGCTGGCAAATACCCTGTTGCAAGTTGTTGTTACAGTTTCGTGCCAAGTCAGAGAGTTGTTAATAGTAAGACCGAGACTTCTCACTTTGTCCTAGTAAACTAGTTCAGTGTTGTTTAGAGTAAGCTTAGGGATGTTTTGAGGTTTGAGTTGGGAACGAAGACGTTGATTCCCAATAATAATAGTCTGAGTCTTGGTTTCATTTAGTTTTAGTCCGTGTCTCTGTGCCCACAGTGTGATGGAGTAGATGTCCAAGCTCATTAGAGTCACTGCATGATCAATGTCTTTGACAGGAAAGTGGTAGTAGATTTGTAGGTCGTCGGCGTAAAGGTGAAAATTAGAGTGAGAAATACAGTCAGTTACACTATTAATGTAGAGGGAGAAAAACAATGGCCCAAGGACAGATCCCTGAGGAACCCTCTAGTGACAGGACTCCAGTTGGACTCAGAGTCCCCTACTTTCACACGTTGTTGGCGGTCAGAAAGGTAGGACTCGACCCAGTCAACAGCATCGGAGAAGCCACTCATAGACAATTTCAGAAGAAGCAAGGGATGATATACACAATCAAAAGCTTTGGAAAAATCGAATAAAGAGATGGCTTGTCTAAGTTTACTTTGTATTTGAATTTTTAGCGTAGATGGTTTAGATGCTACTCTTTACACTGTACACTTTTAAAAGACTCAGTCCTGAAAGTAGTAGTGTACAAACTAAACAATTTCAGGGTTCTGCAAAATTTATTTTACCAACTTTTTACTGATAAAGACAATTCTATGGGCTATACTGGCAAAATAATGATTTCAAAATATGTCTGAATCGGGATATGTCCAGTATTAGCCCAACCTAGGGTTCACTTTGTTAGGCTTCTAATAGCTCAGTATTCTGTTTTGTTTGTTTCAGATTCGGTAGGTGGTCAGCATAGACGTTGGAGTGCATACCAGTGTTCGATCGGCGCAAAATTCCAATTACGAAGCACGAAGATGTGTGTTGCAGTTTTACACGAAAAATTCAGGTCTTTCAAGGGTGTACATCCAGTGCCATTACGGCTGAAAATTGTTCGGCCTACATGACCACGGTTGATGGTTGAGTGCCAGGTTTTCTCTGCCCGGCCGACCGATATCACTTCCTGTCTACTCGCGCGCCAGCATCAACCCCTTCACAACTAGGTGTGACTGGATCACCCTTCCCTCAAATACAGTGACTTGCCAGAGGCGCCTTGTTAGCCATAACTCTGTGCGACTGTGTCGGAGCTGCAGCAATGAAGCGGTGGGAGGCACCACTATCTCCTTCTTCAGTAAGCATGGAGTTTTCGTCAGGGTATGATAGATCTAAGAGTTTGGCAAGACTGTGTGGCTGGCGGTGGTATCCAAAGTTCTACTCGGGAAAAGCACGGACGGAAAGAAGCAGATAATAAAATTGGCCAAGTTGGCAAAGAAACACCGTGATGGACATTGCCTGAAGTGGATTGGCTTGACAGGTTATCGTTTTGCAAGATAGAACAGATAAAGGAATTGGAAAAGAGGAGCTCCGATTACCTTTATTTAATGGTTGAATTCCCAGAGTTTACTTTCATAACACAAAATACTCTGTGGTGTTTTATGAACAAGATGATGATGAGCTGTATCAGTTTAGAGATCACCCTGATATAGTTCTAGTCCCTGACTCTGAGGTGTTGCAAGAAAACCTAGTAGAGAGCAAACACCACAACCTCACTCGCAGTCTACACAGAGGCATGTCCGATAAAGATGCTAAACCGCGCAGTTATCAGAGATAAACTCAACGCTATCATATCACATCCACCGACCAAACCATTGACTACTGAAGAACAAGATTTGATCTGGAAGTACAGATTCTATCTGAGTACACAAAAGCAAGCCTTAGCCAAGTTCCTTTACTGTGTCAACTGGGATTCCCCAGGTGAAGCCAGGCAAGCCGTGGATATGATGCAACAATGGGTGCCGATGGCAGTGGAAGACTCTTTGCAATTGTTGAGTCCTTCCTTTACTCACCACGCTGTTCGTAGGTATGCAATATCCAGACTAAGACAAGCATCTGATGACGATCTTCTTCTTTACCTACTGCAACTGGTTCAAGCTCTCAAGTATGAAAACTTTCATGAGATCAACGATGCTTACAAAAATGCAGATGAAAGAATCTTCTTCGTCTGACAGTGACCACAAAGATATGACATCATCGTGCGTTAACACTGAAGCCAGCAAAAGTGAATCTGACCTGTGTGTAGATAAAGATAAGAATCTGCATAGCGTTCCTCATACACCGAGCTTGTCACAACTCTACTCTAGCCAATTACTTCTATTGGTACCTCATCACAGAATGTGAAGATCAAGAAACAACTGTCGAACAAGAAACAAAGACGAGAGAGTGTACCTGACTGTAATGAGGATGTTCCAGGAAACTTTACAGAGCGGATGTATGGACTGGCAGAAGCAACAACAAATCCTCCAGCGACAAGTTAGTCTTATAGACGAGCTAGTGAAATTAGTGAAAAGTGTACAGAGAGAAAACACTAATCGTGAAGAAAATTGAACAACTTCAACTTCTTTTGGCTGACAGTGAAGCTTTCAAAATCAATTTAGCGAGTTTGACTCTATCCCATTCCCTCTAGATCCTCGGTTTACATCAGAGGTATTGTACCAGAAAATGCTATTTTGTTCAAATCTGCTTTGATGCCTTTAAGACTAACATTTAAAACAACTGAGAATTCAGATGCGTTTTATATTCAAACAGCGTGATGATCTATCAAGATCAATTTGTCTTGCAAATCATCACTTTGATGGATAAGCTTTACGCTCAGAAAACCTAGACTTCGCCTGACACCTTACAGAGTACTAGCCACAGGAACCAAACATGGGTTTGTCCAGTTCATAAACTCACTTACAGTGGCAGAAGTTCTAGCGTCTGAAGGAAGTATTCAGAGTTTTCTGCGGAAGAGGCATCAAGTGAACGGTCCTCACGGGATATCATCTGACATCATGGATACATTACATTCGCGCTGTGCTGGTTACTGTGTCATAACACATCCTAGAAGTGGAGACAGACATCTTGACAATCTCTTGCTGACAAACACCGGTAAACTGTTCCACATAGACTTGGTTACATCCTGGGAGATCCGAAGCCTCTACCTCCTCGATGAAACTTAGCAAAGAAATGGGAAGCAATGGGAGGAACAGATTCGAACATTATCATGAGTTTAGGAAACTCTGCTACACTGCGTTTTGCATCTTGACCAAGCGCTAATGTCATCCTCAATTTGTTCTCTCTCATGGTGAATGCCAATGTTCCTGATATCGCCTTGGAACCTGATAAAGCTATCAAGAAAGTTCAGGATAAGCTAAGACTGGACCTTGGTGATGAGAGGCTGTTCAGTACTTCAAACATCTGTTGGACATTTCGTAACAGCTGTCATGGCAGCGTTAGTGGAACAGCTGCACAAATTTGCTCAGTAGGAGGAAACTAATTTTGTACGTTTTCTACATAGTACTCCATAACATGAATTGTTCTAAATAGTTTCACCCTTGTAAACGTTCATATTAATTTGCCTTCTAATCTAATGTACAAAGATAGTTCAATTGGAAATTGCAATATTTATTTAAAAACTCTTTTATTAATGCTGAATTAAATATGATAACTAAGTTCAGCTAAATGAGTTTCAAACCACTAATCAACAAGAGCTTTACAACAAACAAAACTATGACTAAGTTTAATCCTCTCTTTTTAAAAAGCTTATACAGTACATATTGTAGTTTTACAATATTTTTGAATTAAGCTTTTTTTACATAATAAAATTAAATAATCATTGTACAGTATCATAATAAAAATGCCTGCCCAATGGTTTTGAAAACAAGGTACTAAAATGCATTAGTTTTGAACTTTGTGTGATTTAATGGTTTTAGTTAAAAGAAGTGTAATATTGGGTCAAATAGCATTGAGTTAAAACATGTACAGGAGTATTAGATTCATTTTAAGTAATAATATCATTAGACTAGATTTTCTGTATAATTTTGTAGGTATATATTTGTTAAAAGTAAAATATAATAATATCTGCACTGTTAAAAGTTGTTTACCTTATTTCCCCTCATCAAATGAATGTTAATACAATGGGAAGTAAATAAGTAGTAAAATTCAAACTTTGGGATATAGTTTCATGGGTCATAGTACAGTTATAAAAAATCAATGATAAGAGTTTTGCCCAAAAAGTACGTACAAAATTAATATATGCAATTTATTTGGTTTAAAACTATTAAGTTGAGCAATTAAAAATATCACAAAATGGACGCTTCAAAAGCGACAAATCTACAATGTTTTGATGGGAGGATTTTAACCTGGGGAAGTTTAAGTAGGTTAATGTAAGTACTAAAATAGGTTCATTTTTCCACTGGAAGAATTAATGTTGCAGTATCTGAAAGCAAAATTGTAAAACTTCTTTAAATAAAATATTTATTAGAAAATATTATATTTTATGTTTTTATAAAAAAACAAGTTCTGAATTTCAAAATTAAGTTTGTTGTTCGATAAAATACCCAGTCTTCAAATTATTGTGTTTTTCAGTCAATAACATGTGATTGTTTAATTTAGTTATAGTGCATTTGCACTTATGTTTGAATCTTAAATGAATTATTGTTGACATTTCATTTCACAAGTTTTAAAGTTTATGCAGCAGAGACAGTTTCCTATTTAAGGACTATACCAGTTTAAAACATCGTTTACAGTTATTACTCCATGTTGTAAGTGGTGCACAATCATATAATTATATAATTTTTATGTCTGTTTGACTACACACATAGTAGCAATTCGTGGAAAACCAAACCTTGACCAAATTTTGTGGATTTTTATAAGAGTGACCAGTTAATCCCCAAGAACATACATTGAATATTTTACCGCTCGGTGGAAGAGTTTCAAAACAAGTAGGAATATGATACGTAATATTACACAAGGTCTCTGCGCATAACCACTGGGTGAAACTCTATCTCTTATTTGCTCTCGTTCATTTCATATCAAGGTTGGACAGAGTACAGGGAAGAAACAGAGTAGACATCCCATAAGCAATGGAGGAGTTGAAACCACTCGGTCCAGTCAAGGGAAAAGTCACCAATATTCTTTCAAAACACATGAAAACTCCAGTGGACGCATTTCATTCCCTACAAAGATTTCAGTTGTTTGTAGTGTGAGGATATTTTTGTAACTAAAAAAACCAGGATGCTGATAGTGTTTTGCCACTAATTTATAAAACTGTGACGCAAATAAAAAAATTAAGTTATTTTGAATTTGTATTTCTTGATTTTTATTTAACTAATATAGTTTTTTAAATAGTGGCCAGCAGAGTTACATTGTCATCTTTCAAATAAAACCTATTTCAAAAAGATCTTAAGTTATACAAATTATAGGTGTTAGATGTTTTAGAAAATACTTGTTTTACATTTTTTTAAATGGAAACAAAATAAATTGGCTGACAGAGATTGGGGACTTTATAGTTGAACTTTCATATACATTTTAAATTGTTTCATGAAGATCTTTGCTTTTCGTTAAGGTAAACAAATCTGTAGCTAGAAAGATATCTTTAGCCATTTACAAAGATAATTTTTTGATTAAAATAGTGTTTTTTGTCAATTGGTTACAGTAACTGAGTGTGGGATAGTTATTTGCTGGGCTTTCGATTTTACCGAACTATAACACCTTGCCACTGCCTTCTGTGCATTTGACAGTTAACTAATTCCTATCAATCTTAAGTTTTAGCCTCTCTTACCTTTTATTTTCAAATCAGCAGAGCATTCAGATTTACTTGGTTTTCGTCAATGCAAGATACAGATTTTCTGCGTCGATGCCCTTTTGAAGACATTTTGTGAAGCTTTTAGTTGGCTCGAAAACACATTTCATTTGGAATAGCGTTAACCCCTTCAATTATCCGTGTTTTAGCTCTGGCAGGGTTTCGCGGCATGTGCTTGAACCCTTTTTTAAGGTAGTTATACAGAAAAATAGCGTATGTTCATATCAGAGAAACATGCTGGCCATCACGTCACCTTTGAAAGAAACCACATGTCCAGGGTACATTTCTCCCAGAGTTCTCATCGATTCTACTTCTGTGTGAGTTGTAGCTACATCGGGTAAGAAC
Source organism: Matsumurasca onukii (assembly GCA_018831715.1). Taxonomy (NCBI): domain Eukaryota; kingdom Metazoa; phylum Arthropoda; class Insecta; order Hemiptera; family Cicadellidae; genus Matsumurasca; species Matsumurasca onukii. The sequence continues at coordinate 14,012,785 of CM032065.1, forward strand.
CACAATTCTCCAACTTGATGGTCTTCAATAATCCTTTGATGCTCGGCTACAAACAGTTTTCCAACATCAAGACATAGCGCTCAGTACAGTCATGGTCGCCATCAATAAGGTAGGGGCCAATTCCAAGTTTTGGTACAGCACACCACTCAGTTAATTTAGAGGAATGCAGGGGCTTTCGCAAATTTTGGGGTTATTTTCAGCCCATTAAGGTGATAGTATGCCTTGGCTCTACTGAACAATACTACTGCGAGCAGGTTTCTACAGTTGTTGATTTCTGATCAACTGCAGATTACAGCAATTCTCACTGGTCTGCATCGTTCATGTTTTTAGCATTTTTCAAATGTCTACCTGGCGCTCTTCGGTGTTTGTAATAGGAGCAGGGATGTTAAGCGGAATAAAAGCATGCCGGTGAAAATGTCTTTCGTGTCACAATCACAGAATTACTGTTTTCAAAATGTGCTTGCACAGCATAGGCTGCTTAGCCTTGATGCAGTTTATCACTATCCTGTCCAAACAATGTGACTGCAACAGGTTGTTATTTTATAATCATGCCTTTTAACAATGACCAAATTACTTGACTTCAAATGTTAAATCGTATCAACTTCAAATACGTCATTTATTGTTTGTTACCTCTTACAGATCTTTATCTAATGTATTAACTGTAAGAGGAATCATTTATACAACAATAACTAAATTTTCAACAGTATTCTTTTTTATAGCAAATTGTATTGGCAATAAGATGAAATTTTTGTAATAAATTTTCTTTACTTTAATGTTTATAAAGTTGTACACTGTCAACTATGTTTTAAGTAAAACTGTTTGCCGTTAAAACTAATAAATAAATAAAATATAACCGTTTCACTAATAAAAAATTTATGGAAAACTACTAAGTATGGCAATCAAATTAGGATATCAAATTTACCGCCAATAGCTAGAACGAAAGGATATTATTAGTTCAAGCTGATCTTAAAAAACTGTAGACTGTAAGAAACAATTAAGGCTAACGGCTAATAATCCTAATACAACCAAAGCAATACACTTTCACTGTCTTATGCGTGCTATTACTCACCCAATTTTATTTGTGCTACCGTATATTAAATAGGCTAAATAAAGATACAAAAGTACATCAAATACTTTAAATATGTGCTTTTCTATTAAATTATTAAATATATTTTATGGATAATCCAAATAATTCATCAAAATATTAGAAGTCTCAGAGCAAACTTTGACTTGTTTCTATTAGTACTAGAAACTAATAAAATTAAGCCGGATGTAATTATTTTATCTGAGATTTGGATAGATGACTCTGAAATCAACCTATATAAAATACCGGGTTTTAATTTGTTTTGTAAAGCCAATAAGGAGCAAAGGTGTGGTGGAATAGCAGTTTTTATTGAGTCTTCCATAAGCGAAGTAAACGATTTTCAGCTCTTAAGTGAAACAGCAGATTCACTTTTTTTATCCTTTGAAGTATATGAACAAAAGTTCCACATATTAGCTTTATACAGATTACACTTATACTCTAGTAATTTGTTTATAACTGAATTTAGTACAATTTTAAATAGTAAAGTTTTTAAAAATGCAAAAAACCTTTTCTGGATTGGGGATTTAAATATTAATATTCTTGATGTGCATAGCTCTAATTCCACGATTGATGAATATAAAGCTTTGATGGCTATCAATGGGTTGGAATGTATTTTAAATGAACCGACTAGAATTACAGATCATTCTGAAACCTGCATCGATCATGTGTTTGCTAGAGTTGCGAATAAGAGTTGTGTGACAGTTAATGTGAATGTAAGGCATTTAGGTATAACTGACCATAGTCTTTGTCAGGTCTCAGTTGGTGTTGTGGGAGGGAGGGCCGGGGGAGACGTTGGTTGCCCTCCTCCTCCCGGCCCTCGCTACCGCACAGACTGTGCACTGTTCCAGCAGCTGATTGATAAGGCTGACTGGTCAGCTGTTTATTGTAGCAATAACGCATCCCTTGCTTTTGATGAGTTTTTAAAAATATTTTTAAACGTAGTGGAAATGAGTAGGGTCAAGGTTTTAGAAAAGAATAGCAAATATAAAAAAATAAAACCCTGGATCAATGATTTTATTTGCATTAAAATTAAAAAAACAATTTATTTAAAATAGTTAAAAACACCCAGAAAATATAACTTTAAAAACTATTACAATAAATATAGAAATAAACTACAACAAGATATAGCAGTTTTGAAAAGTGACTATTATAAGAGGCAGTTTGAGCAGTGCAAAGGGAACTCAAAGAATGTATGGAATTTGATAAATAATTTAACTGGTCAAGCTAAGAAAGAGTGTGATAAAATAAAATGGTGTTACTATTTCTGATCAAAACATGGTAGCCAATGAATTCAATAGCTTTTTCCGTGGAATTGTGAATAGCCTAAACTTAAATAGTAAAATGGACCAGGTTTTGCATTCACAGTATAAGGAAAGATTTCCAATTCATTTTGAACGTAGTTCAATGTTTCTTAACCCAGTTTCACCTCAAGAGTTAAGTACTGTAATTAGTGGTTTGACAAATAACACTGCTCCAGGAATTGACGGAATTAGCACGTTTCTAGTTAAAACAGTTTCTTTGAAAATAGTTGATGTTTTGGCGTACATAATTAACTTAGGTTTTGAAAATGGTGTTTTCCCCTCAAAACTTAAGGATGCAGTCGTGATACCAATACATAAAATGGACCAAATAACTCCTGCAATAATTATAGGCCTATTTCTTTACTGTCTTGCTTCTCAAAATATTTGAAAAATTATGAAAAATAGGCTTCTTACATTTTACACAGTATCAATTTTTTAGTGCTAAGCAATTTGATTTCAGGTCTGGAATCAATACTGAGAATGCTTTAATCAACTTCATGACTAGTGTTTATAATGGATTAAATGAAAGAAAATGTGTAGGGTTTGTTTCTCGACATCAAAAAGCGTTTGATACCGAACCATGAGATTTTATTGAGCAAATTATATAAGTGTGGTGTTAGGGGCAATGCATATAAGTGGTTTAACAGTTATCTAATAGGTAGAAGGCAGTGTGTAAAAGTAGGCTCAGTTCTTAGTGAAATGGGGGACCTGAAAAGTGGGGTACCCCAAGGATCAGTTTTGGGAGCAATTTTATTCATTATCTACATCAACGATCTTTGTAATGCTAGGCTAAGGGGGGTTTTAACATCCTTTGCTGATGATACCGCACTAAGCTATGTAAAGTCTAGTTGGAATGGAGTACAATCAGATATGACTGATGACCTTAGAGCCCTGCAGTGGTGGTTTACCACAAATCATATGCTATTGAGTGCGGAAAAAACTAAATTTATTTTGTTTGGTCTAAAGGGTTGTTTTAATGCATTTGACGAAGTAAAGTACACATGTTCTGATTGTCTTGATGTACAAGGTGCTTGTGTAAACAACTCATGTACATTTATCGGCAGAGCAAACGAAATTAAATATTTGGGAGTTTTTCTGGATCGGGAAGTAACTTGGAAGTTTCATTTGAACAAACTAAAAGCTAAGCTCAATAGTATCTTAAGATACTTTTACTTTTTAAAACCTTTAAGTAGCGATGAGGTAATGCGCATGTTGTACTTTGCTCTTGTGCAGAGTCGTTTGGAATATGGAATAGTACTATGGGGAAACGCTTTCAATGTGCATTTCAAACCAAAAACATGTAGTGAGATTAATTTCAGGTAAAGGTCGTTTTGAACATACACAGCCTTTATTCAAATTTCTAAAAATTTTACCTCTAAAATATTTGTATGTTTACAAAGTACTTAAATATTTTTACTCAAGAAGTGGAAACATTCCCAAAGCGATAATTCTTATCGCTCTAAATTAAGAAACCGAGATATTTTAGCAGTTCGAAACCCAACAACATTTCTTTACCAAAACTTATAACTTTGTAGCACCTAGAATGTATAACTTTTTACCTGAATTCATAAAACAAGCAAAGAATGTAAATATTTTTCAGTTAAGACTAAAAATGGCTGTTTACATTAGAAGATGTAAATATTTTGCTCGAAATTCAACCTTAGTTGTAAGCTATAATGTGATCTTTGTGTATAGTGTTCCTGTTATTGTTTTAAGTATTTTTGTTAAATAATTAATTTTGTTACCATGTTATTAGATTAAATTTACTGCAAGGCAAGAATTATGAAGCGAATATGTTAATTTTTATTTATTTTCTGACGCTGAAATTATAAGGTATTATTTGTTTGTAGGAACCTCTAAACAGGCTAGCCTTAGAGGCCCTAAATTTTCTTGATTAGTTTTAATTTGCTTTAACAATATAATATTATGTTTGATCATTCTTAAGATTTATCTTTAGGATATCTATGTGTAAAATAGTTAAATAAAATAAGAAGTAATGTTTTGTTGTTAGTTATTGATTTTGTGTAGGCTGAATGTATCATTTGTGGTTATATTAGGGGATCAATTATCTATTAAGTTTATTTTTTATTGTTTCCTGGGCTCACTTCTCCGGTCCTTGGTTATTCAGTCGGGCTGGCGAAAAGCCGGCTATCTTTGTTTATACAAGGGCAGTGTCTGTGTTGGCGTCCAGCCCAGGAACGCTTGGGTACCTTGGTCCGGGTGGGCTCGGAGAGATATATCAGATTCATTGACAGGTCAAAGACAGTTTAATTTGTGTTTATTTTATTACTTAGAGGACTAACATTTTGTTTTGTTTTATTGGCTCATTACGTTAGTGGCTTATTGCTTCTACATCCTAAGGATAAAGTGTGGAATTTTGTTGGTTATTTTTTAATTACAAACATAATTGTATTGTAAAATTGTAAACAGAAAAAATTCAAGAAAATAAAGACATTCTTATTCTTCTTAGTTGGCTGTTGGGTCAGGGAGCAGCACCGTCGCTCCCATAGAGGAACCCTATTGAGTTACTTCTCTCTGTAAATATCTAAGAGTTCTAGGTGCAGTACTCTGTGGATACTTTATGGTCTTTTTTAACAGCAGCTGTTCTCAATTTTCAACATAAGTTTAGTCAAAATAATTATTATCAATTTTAAGTGAACTGACATTTTAAGTTCAAGGCTGCAGACTTTTTAAGGTATGATAAGAATAGCTTAAACAAAGTAAATCTAACTTTAGTGATTAGGCCTATGAGTAATATTAACAATACTAAAATTATGTCTAACCTATATTTAGGACTACCATTAGGTAATTATTAGGTTTACTTAGGTATAATTGTTATGAAAGTCATATCTTTTGTTTTTATCTCTTAAAATATTTAGCAAATAAAAACAATCATAGCCATTGACATAAGATATTATCTTAATTTTAGTTTTATGGATAAATCTAAAATACCACTGCCTACTTGCCACCTGATAAACAACTGCCCGTAATGCCTCAATTAACCCCTTGAATTAACTGGGCGAGTGCAAGGATAGAGTCTACCAGTACTTTTCTTTTATCAGCCCTCGAGGGGGCCCTAACCTTATGTCTGCCTACTGTCAACTGTTTTTGCTACCCATTTTCCATCTAAAACAATTTATGGTTAGCCTAATGTGGTTTTCACAATGAAGCCTATTTAATTGACACACCTACATTCAAACTCTATTACCTTCCTACAAGTCTATTTTCCTAACATTAGTGTATATGGTAAGAGTCTTTAGTTTACATAATGATAGGCTGCATGCCAAGAAAAAGAACGGGTCCAATATAGCTTTAAGATATTTTTATGATGTGCTGTACACTGTAGTAAATAGAGCCCTGCCTCATCCCAATAATTTCAAATAGACTCTCTCACTACAGTAATTGACATCTGTATCCATGAAAGAAAACGTTGTGCTACTAGTCCAGGGTCAATAATTTTGAAAATGGTGAAAAGTGAAAAAAATTATAGTAGGATGAAACCGTTAAAAAGGACGAGAATATAACAATAATGAAAGGAAAAATAAATTACAGGCGATCTGAGTTCGAAGTGTAAGGGGCGTTTTAAGGGTAAAAAGCGGTGTATCTCGATTTCCGCAAAACTAAAAGTGCTATGGAAAAAATGACAAAGTTGTAGGTAATAAAGAGACCTACAACTTTTTTCTCTCACTTTCACATAACCTCAAAATTAATCTGAAAAATTCAAATAATCAAGTTTTGGCTTTTTATTTTTATCTTATGCAAAAACATTTTTTCAAATTTTGTGGAAACTTACCTTTTATGTCCTAAAAACACTGTAATTTTTATTTGAAATATTTATTTTATTACCTTATTTTGACTTAATATCGAAAAAACCACCTAATTTTCAGTCAAAAGTTCTGGTATCAGCTTTTTAAAACTTCGGTTTTTGTTTGTTGAAATCTCTTCTTTCTGATAATGTAAAAAAATATACATTATTGTGGTAAATGTTCTCAGAAAATGCAAAAAGGAAAAAACTTCGAATTTGATTTTTTTAGTTATTATGTACAATTTTGAGCTAATTAATACAATTTACACTTTAATTACTTGAAAAACGTAAGATTCTTGTTACATTGATGACAACAAATTACAAATAGAAATATACTATAGTTTGACAAAATCAGCTAGCGCCCTATCTATTGGGAGGCTTTATTTTACAAACTGACCACCGTCCATTACTAGATTTTTGGTTCCAAGAAAGGGATACCAATGACAACAACCAATAGAGGCGTTGGGCGTTGATTTTGTCAAACTATACTTATGATATTGAATACGTATCAACAGAATACTTTGGTAAAGTTGATGGTTTGGTTTGCTTCTCTTCAACCCAACTCATTTGATTAGTTGACGAAGGATCTCAATCCATAGTGGCAACAATCAGTCCATAGTATGCCCGTCATGTTCCCCAGCTGTTTTCACCAGACATCAACTCTTCACCAGCGAATGAACGGTACAAAACCCTCCAGCACTGAAAGATCCGCATCAACAGCGCAGTCCTGCAGTAGTACAGCAACAGCCAGCTCATCAACCCGAAGATCCACCAGGATTATTAGACCTCAGAAGGTTTATTAAGAAGCTTAGTCTTGGTGGAAAGGTACTGTGTATTAACAATACTGCATTCAGCTGTTTTCATCTTACTTTGTTTATTATTGTTTTATGTGATTCTTGTTGTTAATAAGAAATAGATTTGATGCAAATGAAATAATGTTTAATAATTAATACTAAACTAAGTTAATACATAAAAGTTGTTAACTATAGTATATTTCTATTTGTAATTTTTTTTCATCAATGTAACAAGAATCTTACGTTTTCAAGTAATTAAAGTGTAAATTGTATTAACTAGCTCAAAATTGTACATAATAATTAAACAAAATTCAAATTCGAGTTTTTCCTTTTTTTGCATTTTCTGAGAACATTTACCACAGTAATGTATATATTTTTTTACATTATCAGAAAGAAGAGATTTCAACAAACAAAAAACTGCCCGAGTTTTTTAAAAAAGCTGATATTTTGACACGAGAACTTTTGACTGAAAATTAGGGTTGGTTTTCGATATTAAGTCAAAATAAGGTAATAAAATAAATATTTCAAATAAAAAAAATTACAGTGTTTTTAAGACATAAAAAGGTAGGTTTCCACAAAATTTCGTGAAAAATGTTTTTGCATAAGATAAAAATAAAAAACCAAAAACTTGATTATTTGAATTTTTCAGATTAATTTTGAGGTTATGTGAAAAAAGTGCAGAGACAAAAGTTGTAGGTCTCTTTATTACCTACAACTTTGTCATTTAACTTTCCATAGCACTTTAGTTTTGCGAAATCGAGATACACCGTTTTTTACCCTTAAAAACTCGCCTTACACTTCGAACTCAGATCGCCCGTAATTTATTTTCCTTTCATTGTTATATTCTCGTCCTTTTTAACGGTTTCATCCTACTATAATTTTTTTGTTTCAAAATTATCGACCCTGGTCTATACTGGAAAAGTGAGTAGAAACTACAAACTAGATACAATCTAGACCCCCGGACAAGTCAGCTGATGATGACATACCTCATACTTACCATCATTGACCATTACAGAATCCATCTGCACCTCGTGCTATGAGAGTTGATGGTTGGAAAGAGCAAAATGTCTAAAATACCTTTACTTGAATAATTAATACTACGTCATTGACCGGAACCCCGGATAAATTGCGTCACACACTATAATAAAAACCTTTTAATCCTCCATAGGTTGCATAATATTGGTTTACCTCCAGGTTTATCTTAATTAAAGCTCTTACACACAAGCCAGAAGCCCATGAATCCGTGTGCCGAGACCTTCTTTCCTAGAAATCCAAACAAAATATAATTTAGCCACTTACAGTCTTTGACTGCTTGTATTAGCCTGGGGGTAACTTCCGTGAAGCGCCTCCATGTGTTAGGGGGCAACTCGGAGTTTATTTATTTATTTCAATGGCGTCATGTGTCCATGATTGCGACCCTGCTTTGAAGCAGGCATTCACTGTGCCTATAGCAGGTATTTTTGTAAATATATAGTTTTTTATGTTTCACTTTTTTGTATTCAATTAGGTAAAAAGTTTAATTGTTAGCTTTCAATTAGGCATGTCTAATTACTTAGGTTTTTAATGGCAACTTATCTAATAGAAAATAGTGAATTGTCAAATAACATTACTTACTTACTTGAATACTTGGTTGCTTCGTCACTGACCGGAAACCCGGATAGACTGCGTCATACTAAAATAATCACAATTAGGATGGCCGAGTTAGAAAAGTGGCACGTCATCTAATTCTTTGACTGAGTATATAGGCCTACTCATAAGTTTTGCCCGCACTAAGGTTTTAAAGCTTGTGATGTCCTTGTTTCTGACGTCTTCGGGTAAGCTGTTGAAGAGTCTGATTCCACTGACTGGGAAGCTCTTCAGGGTCTTGGACAGTCTGCACTGAGGGACATCAAGGTTTCCGGCACTCCTGGTGTTATGCTGGTGGACGTCTTGTCTTCTACCGTACATAGAGATGTTCTGGCGTATGTGAATCAGGGAGTTGTAGACATATTGCCCATAGACAGTCAAGATGTTAAGACGTTTAAAGAGAGGTCTATGGGAAAAATCACCTCCCCTGATTACAGAGCATGTTATCACCCTCAGAGCCTCCTTCTGGAGCAGCAACAATCTACAAGAGGGAGTATGACCCCAGAGTAGGATGCCATACACAATGTGGCTGTGGAACAGCGAGTAGTACACTGTGACAAGGTATGGTTCGATGACCACATCACGTAGTTTTCTAAGGAGGAATACAACTCTTGACAGCTTGGTACAGATCTGGGTTATATGGTGATCCCAGTTTAATTTCTGGTCAAGCCAGAAACCAAGCAGCTTTACCGGCATGTTATCCTCATCAGCAATTTGTCTTCCGAGTGCAGATCAGGAGTTGAGTCTTGTCCTCATTTAGTTTTAACTTATTTGAATCGAACCACTCCATTGTTCTCTCAAGCAAGGTGTCTGCCTCACTCTTTATCCGTTCGATACATTTCCCTTCCGTCACTAGGGTCGTGTCATCTGCAAACAGCAAAACCGCCTGTCAGCTCCCAGGTCGTTAATCAGAATCAGAAAGAGGAGCGGTCCAAGTACAGAACCCTGAGGGGCCGTGGACAATCTCCTTACTGGCAGAAAATGCTCCCTCCAGGGACACAACTTGTCTTCTATCTTCTAAGTAGCTGGAGATGGTTTGGAGTGTGATACCTTCTACTCCGTAAATTTCAGCTTGGAAAGCAGTATGTCATGAGGCACACAATCAAATGCCGACTCAAGTCACAGAGTGTGAGGGCCAATGAGTTTCAGATTCAAAGGTTTCAGTTATCCTAGAAGCCAGGGATAGAACAGCAGTAGTTGTAGAGCTCTCTTCTGAAGCCATGTTGGGCCACTGAGTAGGTTGTTTGACTCAAAGTAGCTGCAGAGTTGGTTCTTGACTGTAGTCTCTATTACCTTGGATAATACGGTAATATTGAGATAGGCCTGTAGTTTGTTATCTCTTCGGCATTTCCTTTCTTGTAGACTGGAACTGTTCGTCCTATCTTGAGGGAGTTTGGGAAGACACCATCTCTGAGGCAGCAGTTTATGGCCGATGAAAGAGGAGGGCGATTTCATTTATAACAAATTTCAGGACGTTGCAAGACACCCCATATGTCAGGGCTATTGGAGTTCTTAAGGTTATTTACAATTTTGCAAATTTCTTCGGGTGACTTCCTTCCAATTTTGAAGACCAGGGCCTCTTACATCACTCAGCACACTAAAGTTTGCAGTGGGTAGACTATTCACAATTTCCTTTAGAGTCAAGGAAAAAGTTATTAAAGTCATCAGGGCTAGCAGGGCAGCTTACTTTGGGCCTTTTAGGTCGATGTTGATTTATTATACTCCAGGCAGCTTTACATTTGTTTGAGGACCGCTCGATGACATTTACATTAAAGGCCTTTTTTGCCTCCTTTACTTTGTTTCTATATAGCCTATTTGTTTTTAGGTATAACAAAAACCCCCTTTCCCTTTCATCCGGTGACACAGTAGACTTGACTCGGTCGTTGATGAACTTGACGAGGTTTTTAAGTCTGCAGAGCGAAGGAGTATACCAGGATTTATCTTGCTGCGGACCTTTACTCATAGAGTCACGGGGTTTCTTTTGATTAAGAATTTTGGCTGGGAAAATACAGTTGAATTTATGGTTGAAGGTGCTAATGAAGTTTTCTAGAGGTGTATCAGTCTGAGGTATACTTGTTTCTTTTACCCAGTCTACACTTTTTAATACATTTTTAAAAACAGGCAGGAGCTCATCTTTGACTATTCTTTTAGAAAAAGTATAGTTCTCCCTCCAAGGGGCTGTTTGTTGCTCAGTTACTTGTTCAGGACTCTCACTTGGTTTAATTTTCATAATGACAGCACTGTGATCAGCTATAGTGGGATCAATGACAGTTGTTGTGTATTCCCAGGTGTTAAGACTGGTTGCTATGGTGTCAAGGCAGGCAGTATTTCTGGTAGGTCGTCTACTTGCTATGAATAGTCCGTAAGTACGGAGTAGGTTAGTGAAAACACTTTCCTCCCTGGACTGTCTCTCAAGATGTATGTTGAAGTCCCCGGCCAATGCAATATGCTTACCGGATCTGGAGATGAATTGCAAGCAATCACTAAGTTTGTCAATAAATTCTGAAAAATCACCATCAGGGGAACGATAAAGTGATATTATAATGAGCTTAGTGTCAGTCAGCTCAATGGCTACAATCTCAATTACCTTTTCAATGCAAAAATTTGTTACATCTACTTCCTTGAAACTAGTATTAGTATTTACAAAGATAGCTGATCCTCCGTGAATAAATTCCTGCCTACTGTAGACTGATGCCAGGACTAACTCACAACCTATCCTAGTGTAAAAGGCAGATTCCTCCAGACTCAGCCAGTGCTCAGTCATACACAGCACAGTCGGTTTGATTTCATCAACAAAGAGATCAACAACATTTAATTTAGTACTAAGACATTGAACATTTATGGTGGCTATCACCGTGTCAGGTATAAAACTATTTACATTTGGTTGACTAGGCACATTTTGATTTAAAGGCCCACTTACGGGAGGAGTATGTGGCCCAGATATTGCTTGGAGATTGCTTGAACCTACGTTACATTTAAAGCGCGTATTTTCCAGAATAAAAAACGCTTGAGGGTGGTAGTTTTTGGGCCACTTATTGCTGTGTGTCCTTGTGCACAAAGTCTACTCCAAGTTTGAAGCTTTCATTTTGACTTTTGCTTTCTAGTTGTTCAACAACAAATTTAACCTCAGGAAAGGTTTTATTAACAAAGTTCAGGACATCATCAGAGCTAGTTCCTTTAGCAACTCTCCCCAAGTGGAACCAAGCTTTCTTTGTTCCACACAGCCCGAGACTAGATCCATTTTCAGGACTGGCAGTGCCCACAATCACTCGGGTTTTGTTGTTACTCTTAGGCCTAGTTTTAAGTTTAGCAGTTTTAGCATCTGAACTACTAGGGCTGGAGCCACGACTTACTTGGGTTTTTGCTTGGTTAGGCCTAGGCTCAGTCTGATTATTGACAGTTCTAGGCTTGTGTTTCCTCTTATGCCTATTTTCAGTTTGCCACTCTCCATCATTTAGGCTAACTTCATCTACATCAGAGACTGAATTTCTGCTTTCAAAATTACTGTTGGCCGGTAAATTACAGGTAGAATTAGGCCTAGACTTCTTTTCTCTATTTACAGGGCCACTAGCGGTAGGCTCATGTAACGTGGGCTTAGGGCTAGATTGTACTGACCTAGGGCTTTGCTTTTGTATGTTATGGAGTTGGGGCATTGTATGATTGTCTATACCGACGTTTACAGCTGCTGCGAATGATGCAGGTGTATTATTTCTATTGTCAGTAGACATTGCAGTGCGGTTTTCACTTTCAGGACTACGAGGTGTTGCAAACTTGTCAGTCATGTCTTGTAACTGGAGCTTGATTGCTGCATTTTCGTTTCCGATTTCAGAAAGTCGTTCAGAGAGGGATAGATACCAAAATCTTATTACACTATTTTAATATAATATTTGTGTTGACGCTATTTTGTGTATGCTATGTACATGTACAAATAAAGGATTTTTGAATTTGAATTTGAATAGTTAGATTTCAAATATTTACAATACTTCTCTTCAGATTATAAACATACATTTAAAACTTGTAAAACAAATAAACTAAAACGTGTGATTAAGTTATTATATATAAACTAATGACAGTAGTTTTGGACTTCATATAAATTATATTATTATAATGTTATTACATTATTATAGCTTTGGTCTTAAAATGATGCAGTTTGGCCTACAACTTACATACATCAAATCAGTTGTGACAAAAAATTTTAGAGCAAATTTTTTATCATGGGTTGGAGGGATGAATATTATTTGAAGTTTATTAGATGGAGCAGAGTGTTTTAATAAAAGTCTTAAGGGTAGTTTTTTAATTGTAAGATTTCAAAAATTCGTCCATTTTATTTTATTACTAATTGAACTACAACATAGGACTATAACAGTTTTAGAGTTTAATCTGGTTCTGCCCAACCTCCATGTATTGTGATCTAATTATTTATCTGACCACTTCACTTAGGATATATATATATATAGGCTTAGTCACTTTTTAACCATAAATTCACTTTTTTTAGTAATATTTAAGTCAAGATTTCTAACCAAATACATTTGTTCCAGGTTTGCAGACAAGACATTATGAATATTCCACTGTTGAGAAGATTGACGTTATCTTCCAAGTGTTTGTGTTATGAAAGTAATTTCCTTCTTAAGCATTCCCAACAAAAACTTAATCTTAAAAGTTATTTATCTTCAGGAGGAGAATCTACTTTATGTAACATCACTGGAAGAACCACTCACCATACAAACTTTGTCCGTTTACAAAATTACAAACAGTTAGTCGTTCCGATCCATACTACAGTAGCCAAGATGAATGAGGAAGTCCCAAAAGTTGAAGAGTTGTCAAAGAAAGATAAGCTAAAGAGAGCGGTTAAGGACTATGGAGCGACGGTTTTTATATTTCACATAACCATTTCATTAATGTCACTTGGCACATCATATTTAATAATATCATGGTGAGTATTAGTTCATATAAAAATTACAATCCATGGCTTCCTTCCAACTTGTATAGTGTCCTTGCATTACCTTTCCTCGGAGGAGACTAAAAACCTTCTCCTACAGGTTAATCAAATCAAATCAAATCGTTTATTGCATCAGACAATATTTACAATTGTATTGCAATTCTTAAATTAAGGTTAAGACTAAAAAGAACAATTACGCACAATAACATTTCAAACATACATTACAATAGCATACACACTCTCATTCATCCCTTTGGTTTGATATCAGTCTTAATAATTAGAGAACAAAGTAATGATAGTATAAAATATGGTAATAATGGTAAATTAACAAAACATAGCACCATAAGTTGAGAAAACAATAAAATACTAAGAATTCATAAACATGTATATATTCTATTACTTAGATTATGGTAGAGATGAAAAACAAGACAAGTTAACTTAAAATAAAACTATAACTTAACAACAGGGTAAGAGATAATATGAGAACAAAGTAATGATAGTATAAAATATGGTAATAATGGAAAATTAACAAAACATAGCACCATAAGTTGAAAAAACAATAAAATACTAGGAATTCATAAAAGTGTATATATCCTATTACTTAGATTATGGTAGAGATGAAAAACAAGACAAGTTAATTTAAAATAACACTATAACTTAACAAGAGGGTAAGAGTGAGTTCACTAATTAGGCTATAGAAGATTTAAAACTAAAACTTAACATGAGAAACTAGAACTATCGGGTAAAGTATTAACCAACGAAAAAACAAGGCAATAAATAAAAACAAAGTACTAAGACAAAAGTAAACAATTATGTACAAGAGCCTATAAATTGGTATATTATAATTTATACAACTGCAGGTTAGCACCAGTTACTGAAGTTTAGGAACTCTTCCAGTGAATAGAACGCATGTTTTAGCAAAACATTCTTCACTAAGGTTTTGAATTTTGAGAAAGGTAGTTGTTTAATGTTAAATGGGAGTGAATTATAAATTTTAATTGAAGTTAGTTTAAAACTATGTTGAGTGGATGTATATTTACAGTAGTTGTTTCTGACAGAAAGAAGGTTTCTAGTGTTGTAATTATGAACATCAGAGTTAACTAGGAAGGTATTAATATTCTTTTTTATAAATAAAAGACATTGAAGAATGTAAATAGAAGGCAGTGTCATTATGTTTAGTTTGATAAAGAGCTCCTTGCAATGTTCCCTGTCATCTACATTACACATTACCCTTATAGCTTTTTTCTGGAGTATAAATAGGCAATTAGCATACAGGGTGTTGGCCCAGATTAATGTTCCATAGGTAAGATGGGAGTGAATATAGCCGTAGTAAATACTAATAAGAACATTTACACTAACAATATTTTTAAGGTTTCTTATCATAAAAATTCCTTTTGAGATTTTGCTTCTAACTTGATCTATATGGGTATTCCACTTTAAATTGGTCTGTATGTGTATACCTAAGAATTTGATTGAGTTAACATTATTAGTAAAGGCATGGGAAAATGAGAGTTGCTGAGTTTTTTCAGCATTAAGGATTAATTTGTTGGAATTGCACCAGTCTGAGAGAAGTTTGGTTTTGGTAAGAAGAATGTCATCAGTATTTTGTGTACATTTAGCATTAATGCAAATGTCATCTGCATACATTACACAATTTAATCCTACATCCGTCAAGTTGTCAGGGATGTCATTAACATATAATATAAAAAGAAGAGGGCCTAAAATAGAACCTTGGGGTACTCCGCACGGTTGGTAAGTTTCAAGTTAGACAGGGAGTTTTTAAAAAGCACTTGTTGGTTTCTATTCATAAGGTAAGAATTTATGAGACTACAAGCATTTAGGTCGAAGCCATATAAGCCCAATTTAAGCAGCAGTGTTTCATGACAAACCGTGTCAAAAGCCTTAGAGAGGTCAAAAAATCTGGCAGTAACAAAATTTTTATTTTCAAGGCCGTCCAAACAGTCCTGGATAAAAGAGATTACTGCATCCACTGTAGATAAATTTTTTCTAAATCCAAATTGATTGGTTGAAAAGACCTGTAAACTTTCCAAGAAGCTAGTGATTTGTTCAGAGATAATTTTTTCAAATATTTTAGATAATATAGGAACAATGGAAATAGGTCGGTAGTTAGAGTGTATGTTTTTGTCACCTTTTTTATGAATGGGAATGACTTTAGTAACTTTTAATTCTTTTGGGAAAATCCCAGTGGAGAAGGAATTATTAATTAGATGTGTGAGGACTTCAGAAATGAATGGACTACTAATTTTAGCAAGGTTTGAGTTCAAATTGTAGACATCTAGACAGTTGGAGTTATTGAGAGACATAATGGTTGCATGAACTTTTTCAACAGAGACATGAGTAAAGGAGAATTCAAGGGAGCCTACTTTATCCTGAGTTTTCTTCATATAATGTGTGACAGATTTAGAGCTAGGAGGTAAATGTGAGACAGCACTCTGGACAGTATTAATAAAGAAGTTATTGAAATCTTCAGCTTCAAGACTAGATGTATCATTTACAATGTTAATTGGGCTAGTGTTTTTAGGTAGGTTACTTTTGATAATATTCCAAAGGGCCTTAGGTTTATTGATGGAATCAAGGACCTTATTGTTATTATAATTAAGTTTAGCCTTAGAAATTTCTTTTTTGTAGATTGTTTGTAGGGATTTATATTTTTCTTTAAGTCCTTCATTTTGTTGGCTCTTTGAGAGTAAGTAATAGTGTTCACATTCATTTTGAGTTTCCGCAAAGAGTCTGTATACCACGAGTTTTTCTTATATTTAATGTTAGAATTGTATTTTTTGTTAGGTTAATTGTTTTTTTGTTAGGTTTTTCAAATGTCATTTGGTAAAAAACTACTGTTCCATTTTTGTGTAGTCATTTAATTAATTTATATTATTGATGTTACTTGTTCAGATTATGCTGCTGCGTTGAGGTTAATTAATTATTTCTTTACATATCACTTTAATTTTTTTTCTGTTTTCTTTTAATTATAGTTTTGACTTTACTGATGACAATTTTATTGAGTTTGTGGACCATATTGATATTAAGATGGACTTGTTCGGCAATTGACCTCAAGTTGAAAACATCCTCCTAAATCAATTTGATCTCCCAGAGTACAAATTTATAAGCGAATATAGATTTACTAAGGATGAGGTTTCCAACTCCAAGTTCCGCTGCTTTTCCCTGACCTACTGAAGAAGCTCCCGCAACTGCAAGGGTCAAACCGCTTTCTAAGTTACTGCTTCGTTGAGGTTTTATGCGACAGGGAGTTCTTTTAGGTAAACATAGATTTAAAACATATTTGGTATAGAAACATTAGTTTCTACTCAGGCTGATACTGATGAAACCACTTTCAGAATAGCTGCAACAACTGTATTAAAAAAATGAATACCATGCTAGATTTATTGGAAGCCTATTTGTTAATTTCTTTTTATTTGCAGTGGTGTGGATGTGTCGTCTCTCCTGGCAAAGTGGGGCTGGATAACAACGATCTGGCGCCCGGCTATGCGTTCGTCGTTAGATGCATTACACAAAATGTTTGCTCCTGTGCATCAGTATCACTCTGGGAGCCACTCCTTTCATCGTTCGATTCTTGCGAAGGATAGGGATTCTCAAAGCACCCAAGACCACGGAACATAATGTTGTGCATTTTTAGGGAAATAATCTTATTAGTGAATAGCTGGGAAAAATGTTATCCAATGTATATTTCTATATTTTTTTTATTTCTTAAGTTTTATATTTTAAGTTGTGCTCAAATATATTTTTAGTTGTTGAATAAAATTTTGTTTATTCCTTACCAATCACAAATTTTTATGTCTGGTGTCTATTGGGAACAAATGCTTCTAGTAAACAAAAGCAAAGTTAGTATTTTAAAATTTATAGTCTTACTTTTTACGCTGAATAATTTATACACATGATTATAAAGTTTCTTAAGAGCAGTTAGCAGTTGTAGCTAAAACTTTTTGGGGTGGTTCACATTGCTTCTATTTAGGTACTACTGAGAGTTATGCAATATTGTTTGTAGCTGATCTCGTTCCAAGTACTATCAGAGCTTCTCGTTATGGTGTGTGTAATATCACAGGACCTCCCCTTACTGGCACAATGGACTTGCCATCCCAATGATAAGAGTAGCAGCTGTGTAGCTGGCAGCCCAGCCCATGTTTAAATAATCTTTCCTTGCGCTTGGATTTGGTTGAAGCCCCTCCTTGCGCTTAAAATAGCTTTGAAATATTCTCCTTGTGTTTGAATTTCTTCATTGCTTTATGACATTGAAGTACAGTAGGTTCAAAATAATGGGAAGAGGAGAAGCAAACTGCAAAAGGGAAATAGAAAAATACCATCTAAATTGTAAGAAGTAAACACACATGTTGGAAAACGCAAATAACAATTAGTCAAAACATTATTTATTGAAATGAGTCATAACAAAATGTACATAGTTTCAAAACCAGATCAACCACTACTTATTTCATGTTGTGACACAGTAGTTCATAAGTAAGTGTTTCAGCTCCTGCAACATAACAGTGAGTATTAAAAAAGTACATAATTAGTAGACAGCCACAACTTTGTTAACCAAAATAAAGTGAGAAAAGTAGAAGCTAGTAAGAAGCCAGTCCATGACAAAACCTTTTTCGATTAAAATACCAACAAGAGTTGGGTACTCCAGTTTCTACTAGACTAATAGATAGGGAGCCGTAGCAGGTTGGTATCTTGTGCGACTCGAGCTCCGTCCTCCGGTGCGAGGTTTGATCCCCAGTTTCCACAATCAATTTGTTAAGTGGCGGCAGTAGCGCTAGGTAAAGTTAGGTTAGGTTAGGTTAGGTTAGGTTAGGTTAGGTAGTTTTTTTTGTTGTAAGATTTCAAAAATAATCTATTTTATGACTAATTGAACTACAACATAAATAAATAAATATATCTTTATTTGTCAGAAGGATTTTACAATCATTGACAACTGTCATGCTTAAGACTACTTACTTTAACAGGTTAGACATCAGAATTTCCCATTATAACTACAGTACATACATTAAAATTAAACGTTGCTTGCTTTGGAAAAAATTGTTCACAGAAGGGCTACTTTTAGTATAGGACTAAAACAGTTTTAGAGTTTAATCTGGTTCTGCCCAACTGCCACGTATTGTGATCTAATTATTTATCTGACCACTTCACTTAAGATATATATATATATATATAGGCTTAGACACTTTTTAACCATAAATTCACTTTTTTTAGTAATATTTAAGTCAAGATTTCTAACTAAATACATTTGTTCCAGGTTTGCAGACAAGACATTATGAATATTCCACTGTTGAGAAGATTGACGTTATCTTCCAAGTGTTTGTGTTATGAAAGTAATTTCCTTCTTAAGCATTCCCAAAAAAAACTTAATCTTAAAAGTTATTTATCCTCAGGAGGAGAATCTACTTTATGTTACATCACTGGAAGAACCACTCACCATACAAACTTTGTCCGTTTACAAAATTACAAACAGTTAGTCACTCCGATCCATACTACAGTAGCCAAGATGAATGAGGAAGTCCCAAAAGTTGAAGAGTTGTCAAAGAAAGATAAGCTAAAGAGAGCTGTTAAGGACTATGGAGCGACGGTTTTTATATTTCACATAAGCATTTCATTAATGTCACTTGGTACATCATATTTAATAATATCATGGTGAGTATTAGTTCATATAAAAATTACAATCCATGGCTTCCTTCCAACTTGTATAGTGTCCTTGCATTAACTTTTCTCGGAGGATACTAAAAACCAAGGAAACCAATGTCGTTTGGTAAAAAACTACTGTTCCATTTTTGTGTAGTCATTTAATTAATTTATATTATTGATGTTACTTGTTCAGATTATGCTGCTGCATTGAGGTTAATTAATTATTTTTTTACATATCATTTTAATTTTTTTGCAGTTTAGTTTTGACTTTATTGATGACAATTTTATTGAGTTTGTGGACCATGTTGATATCAAGATGAACTTGTTCGGCAATCAATCTCAAGTTGAAAAGACTTTATGTGACAGGGAGTTCTTTTAGGTAAACATAGATTTAAAAATATTTGGTATGGAAATATTTGTTTCTACTCAGGCTGATACTGATGAAACCCCTTTCCGAATAGCTGCAAAAACCATATTAAAAAATTGGATACCATGCCAGAATTCTTGGAAGCCTGTTTGTTAATTTCTTTTTTATTTGCAGTGGTGTGGATGTGTCGTCTCTCCTGGCAAAAGTGGGGCTGGATAACAACGATCTGGCCGCCCGGCTAACGCGTTAGTGGATTCGCATTGCCGTGCACAAAATGTTTGCTCCTGTGCGATCATCACTCTGGGAGCCACTCCTTTCATCGTTCGATTCTTGCGAAGGATAGGGATTCTCAAAGCACCCAAGACCACGGGAACATAATGTTGTGCATTTTGAGGGAAATAATCTTATTAGTGAATAGCTGGGAAAAATGTTATCCAATGTATATTTCTATATTTTTATTATTTCTTAAGTTTTATATTTTAAGTTATGCTCAAATATATTTTTAGTTGTTGAATAAAATTTTGTTTATTCATTACCAATCACAAATTTTTATGTCTGGTGTCTATTGGGAGCAAATGCTTCTAGTAAACAAAAGCAAAGTTAGTATTTTAAAATTTATAGTCTTACTTTTTTACGCTGAATAATTTATACACATGATTATAAAGTTTCTTAAGAGCAGTTAGCAGTTGTAGCTAAAACTTTTGGTCGGGTGGTTCACATTGCTTCTATTTCGTACTACTGAGAGTTATGCAATATTGTTTGTAGCTGATCTCGTTCCAAGTACTATCAGAGCTTCTCGTATGGTGTGTGTAATATCACAGGACCTCCCCTTTACTGGCACAATGGACTTGCCCATCCCAATGATAAGAGTAGCAGCTGTGTAGCTGGCAGCCCAGCCCATGTTTGAATAATTTTCCCTTGAGCTTGGATTTGGTTAATTCCCTCCTTGTGCTTAAAATAAGTTTGAAATATTCTCCTTGTGTTTGAATTTCTTCATGGCTTTATGACATTGAAGTAGGTTCAAAATAATGGGAAGAGGAGAAGCAAACTGCAAAAGGGAAATAGAAAAATACCATGTAAATTGTACCAAGTAAATACACATGTTGGAAAACGCAAATAACAATTAGTCAAAACATTATTTATTGAAATGAGTCATAACAAAATGTACACAGTTCCAAAACCAGATCAACCACTACTTATTTCATGTTGTGATGCAGTAGTTCATAAGTAAGTGTTTCAGCTCCTGCAACAAAACGGAAAGTATTAAAAAAGTAATTAGTAGGAAGCCACAACTTTGTTAACCAAAATAAAGTGAGAAAAAGTAGAAGCTAGTAAGTAGCCAATCCATGACAAAATTTTGTTAAGATTAAAATACCAACAAGAGTTGGGTACTCCAGTTTCTAATAGATAGGGAGCCGTAGCAGGTTGGTATCTTATGCGACTCCGGAGCTCGTCACTCCGGTGCCGAGGGTTTGATCCCCTCAGTTACCACAATCAATTTGTTAAGTGACTGCAGTAACGCTAGGTGAAAGTAGAGGTTGAGTAGAAAGGATTTTGTAGTCCTAACTTTGCCTCGTTAAACAAGATAAACTTTATATTTACTTTAATATTTTTATAATAATATAAAAATAAAACTAGATTAATTGGATTTTGTAGAATTAAATTAACACAGAATAAATATTTCTTTCTTTCAAAATTCTAGTTGTTACAGCCAGATTTAAGGTTTTATATGAGATCTTACTTGATTCCCAAGTGCCTGAACCAACTGAGCTAGCCGTTTAGCTGATGGTTGTTCACTATAGCGAGAGATGAATGTAGCCACATGATGAACTGCAACTTTGTGTAGAACTGGACAGAAAGTACTTCTCACTTTCCCTGAAATGTGCAAAGAAATTATTAAAATAAATAAACTTTAATTATTAATTTGTATGATTGTAACGGTGTTTTGAAATCAATCTGATTTTTTGACAACATTTTGCAAAGACAAAAAGATTTTTAAAATTATTTTGAAATCGTACACATCAAATTTTTATCAAACTTATCTATTGCTTCCTGACATTGCAGCTTTCTCCAAGAGGAAAAGCAGTAAATAATTTATCAAACATTTGGTCTGTTAAAGAAGCGGGAGGTTCCCTTGACAAGTCCTCCTCTTCTTCCTGAAAGAATCGATAAAGAAAAGAGTCATAACTTAGGCTCTCTATTGAGGCATACCACTTGCGACTCTGAAAATCGAATCTATAGGAAAACAGCAACGAGAGGAAAATGGTAGCCACATGAAAGTACTTTAACTTCTCAAAGCCAAGTTATCTTGAGCCGCTTCCAAGGGCCACCAAACAGCCTTACAAAACTAGTCCTCCAGCACTGCAGGAGATTTGGTTCTCGCTTGTTACGTAATCAGCAAATTTCCATAAAAATAGAGCTGTGCATGTCTATTGCTGGAGAAAACGAAATGTAGAACAAAACAGAAAGAGATTCCCGACACCCCAGAGTCAAATATCAACACTTTATATTTAAATCACAATTTTTGTCAAATTTTCATGAACTTTGGTACAAATGTTTCTTTTGCAAATCTCTAGGATATGTTTGTCTCTAAGCTGGGGGTAAATGATTTCTAGTTCAAACATACATATTATGCCATGTTAATATAGAATGAACTGCTGTAATGTAATTGGATAATATCTGTTTTACAGCATGTAAATTAAATAAATAAATACCTTGTCCGAGGGCTCGTAAGTATATCAGAAGGAGGTCAATGTCTGTTTCGCAAGGCTCAAGAAAGTTTTCTATAGGGACACCAATCTACAATTCAGAACAAGGATTTATTAGGAAATAATGATAATAAATCATTTATTTCCAATTGATATTTACAGTAAAATGTTTAAAAATAGTCTTATAAATTAATACAGCCTAATTACACTGTTTAAATTTATGATTATGGAAATAGCCTCCATCATGGGTAAAATTACCTGTGTGAGGGAAGGTTTGTCAGTCTGTAAACAGGCTGACATTGACATATTACTCATCTCTTGGCTTTTAAGATTTAAATGTTCTTAGTTTTTCATTACACATTTAGGTGTTAAAATTTCAACTGTATTATGTAATATTTTAAAATCTTAACTTGTATAAACGCTAATTAACTAATTTATTACTAAACAAATTCGAAGACAAAAAATGTTTGGACCGAACCGGAACTTGATAAATAGCGGTAGTGGAAAGACCGTTTGATGAGACAAAAAAGTGAACCCTGAAAAGTTTTTGTGAAACTGATTAACTTACTGAAAATTGACATCACATTGAGAAACTAACCTTGAAAACCTGGAAAGTAAAATTTTGTGTAGTAAGTATGGCAAGGAGGATTTAAGTTGATGTCTACGTAGCAACTAACCTCTTCGGCGGTGTGGAAAGGAATACGAAACACAGCGCCCATCTCGCACACCAGACCAGCTTGCGCTGCACACTGTAATGCCTCTGTTGAAGAGGGATGAGGACGAACTGGCGAACGGATCTCCGTTTGACACTCCGACAAACTGCTCCAGAATCTGCGATAACTGTTCAACAATTTCTCTGTGAAAACTAGGAAGAGATCAGTTGTTTCATATATGATTCAAAATTAAAGGTTCGGTTAAAAGTTAATACAATGACAGATTTCCCATTAAGCGCCTCACGTCTACGCCTAAAAGGCGGCAGTGTTTTAGGATAGCATTATAGGCAACCAAGTTTGTACTCAAGAAGAGGCTCAGTTATCAAATCCCAAGTCAGAGAAGAGTTGGAAAACACTTCAAAATTACCAGTAAAACTTTCTCAAAGGAAGACTTCTGACCCCTCAGAAATGACAAAACCTATGATTATTTTCTGAAGTCTACAATCTCGGAAAAACTTGGTCTCCTAGTCTGCTACCAACTTAGTCAACATTTAAAAAACCAAATGACAATAAAAGCACTAGATTGAAGCTAATGCAATATTAAAATTTGCAACTATCTAAGAGGTGAAGTGGTTTTCATTCCAACAATACCAACATCAAAAAATTACATGCTTAATAAAATGTATAAACTTGCACTTTCTAGTTTAAAATCCCACAACTGTTAAGCTAATGTGAAAACTATGAAATTTAAAACTTACAAATCGTAAAATGACGTTAACTCCAGGAATAGATGTATTAAAATCCATAATACTATTGTGGACAAGGAGAGTTTAAAACTGTTTGAGCCATTCTCGAACTTCTCGAAACAAATCACTCGAAAAGTAAAACAGTACACGGAGAAACTTTGAACTTAAACTACATGCCCATTAAAGTTTCCTAAGAGCAAACCCACAAATTTTATACAATTTGAGTTCTATGGTTGTTTTGTAATGTGAGAGTGGACTGTATGAGAGATTTTTATAACAAGATATTAGATACACAATATAGAGAAAGTTAGTTTTATTTGAAAATATTGAGCAAACACATTTAGTAACAACATGGAAGAGAACAGTATTATTTGTTTGTAAACAATAAACAATTAGCAAACAGCTGTTTTAAGAAAATACAATAACACAGATAAACATATGTTTACAGTTAAAATGAATACAGAACATTCCTCAAGCCAGAACCAAAGTGGTTCACTTTTAACTGATGGGGGTAAAATAGTCTTTGAAGTGGTCGTCATTCCAGTGGAAGGGGTGAGATCTTGTTATGGCCCTCAAAAGAACTCCTCTTGCGGTTTGAAGTTGTACTACTCCTCGAGGCCATCAGATCCTGGGAAGTGGCGATGACACGTCCCATTCTCCGTTAGTGGTGGTTCATTGGTTCATGTATGATGACGACATCTCCAATGTTGATATTAGCTTGAGGTGTTCGCCATTTTCTCTTTTGTTGGAGTGTGTGTAGGTACTCGTTCTTCCATCTTCTCCACAGACTTTGTCCCATGGCTTGTACTAGTTGCCATCTCGAGTCTGTTCGTTGGTGTGTAGTCAAATTGGCGTTCTGGTGGAAAACCAAGGGAGCACCAGTGAGAAAGTGTCCTAGCGTTAGACAATCCGTTTCAAGGTCTGATGAGAGAGGTGTTAAGGGTCGAATTAAGGACTGCCTCTATTCTTGTTGACAGAGTAATAATTCTTCAAGTGTTAATATTTGGTTTCCAATGACTCGATGAAGATGATGTTTATACTTGACAGCTCTTTCCCATAGACCCTGATGGGGTGCAGCTGGTGGTAAGAAGTGAAATTTTATCTCATGTCTGTTGGCAAATCGATTGATTTCTTGTTTCGATTCTTCGTTTTAAAGAAAGCCTTGATGTTCTTCTTCAGTTCAGAGGACGCCCACGTATTTTTGTAACCGCAGTCACTGTAGAGGTTTTGCAATTCCTCGCCTGAAACAAATCTGTCAACGCTGCTAAGAATGTGCTTCGAAGAGAGACTTTGACTACCTCAATGTGATGGCCTTAACTGAAAAACAGATGAATAAGCAAAGGTAGAAAGTTTGAGGTGTCAGCTTTTCCAGAAGAACTAGCACGTGATAAATCTGGAAAAGCTGACAGTTGAACCATTTTATAATCTTGAGTTCTGCTGCTTTGAGTTCCTCCAAGGTGATCGATCCAATGGTCTTCTGTTTTCTTCGAGTTTTGGATGAAGCGAAGAATCATGACTGTCATTCGGAGTAGGGTATCCCAGGATGAAAAATTTTCAATGTATGTTCCTTGATTTCTTCAGTTGTAACCAATATAGGAAGAGGTTCGCTTTACTTCTGGAATTTCTTCAGGTTTCATTGGGGTAAACTGTGAGGTTGGCCATGTTTCCTTTGGTTGTTGAAGCCATGACGGTCCTTGCCACCACAGTTCATGTTTTATTAGAGAGGATGTAGCAACCCTCGACTGGCACAGTCAGCTGGGTTGAACTGAGTTGAGATGTGGTTCCAAGTGTGAGGGGGAATCAACTCTTGTATAAGAGAGACTCTGTTACCAACATATACTTTCAACCGGTAAGGAGGTGTTTGTATCCAAGATAAGACAACTGTTGAGTCACACCAGGCTGTGATAGAGCTGACGTATCTTTGGGACAAAATAGATTTCGCGTTTTCAGGTAAGGGTGAGGTGACTAACTCCATGTCTCCTGAGTTGATGTAGTCGTTCATGCAGTCTATGTACTTGTTTTTCAAATCTGGGTCAGAATTTAGTTTTCTTTCTAAAGAGAAGAATCTTCTTTTTGCAATTTCAGTAGAGTCTCCAAGTGGAGGGTGATTTTCTTTCACAGGTAAGCGTACAATGTAGCGACCACTACTAGAATCTCTTGTGTGGTTTTCGGAAAAGTGTTTCTCGCAGTAATCTTCTTCTGGAGTCGGTTTGAGCTTGAGAGGAGGCTCTTCTTGGGTCCAAAAGCGCTGAACGGCTTGATGAAGGTCATGCGTGAAAAGAGTTGTTGCGTCGGTACAGCTTGGTTCACTAGGTGTTGGCATAGAGTTGAGAGTGGGAGATGAACCAATAATAATGTATCCAAACACAGAGTTCATGGCTGCTGGTATATCATTGCCAATCATGATACGTTCTCCAGTTAAGATTTTCGCAAAAAGGTCAGCTCCTAGTAACATGTCAACATTGCTAGGCACATCAAATGTGGGATCTGCTAGTAGAAGATGTTTGAACCTTTCTTTAATATCAGAAGGTACTCGAGAATGTGGGAGGTTTGAGGTAATCCTGCCGAGAATAACTACAGGGTGCATATTAGCTATTTGAGTCCCATTGAGGGTGGATAAGTTCAAGTTTGAGATTCCATGAGTTTTGACCTGGCATGAGGAAAGACCAACAACGTTATTAAAGCGGTTAGAGTGTCTTTCGAGAGAGAGTAATCAGCACTCTGTTATGCAAGTGATGGTAGAAGCTGAGTCCACAACTGCTCTGATTACGAGCGAATTGCCAGTATTTGAGGTGACATGCACAAGGGTAGTGCCGAGAAGTATTGTAGAGGGCCTATCACTTTTGTTTTGTGAAAAGGCTACAAAAGAGGGGTTGGTAGAGTTTGCTGAGCTAGCAGATGTAGGTTGGTTTTGTGCGGTACAGTTAATACCGGATGTTGGTACTGCTGTAGGTGAAGAGGAGGAGTTCAGGTTTGTAGAATTCATGTGAAGCCAAGTATGGTGCTTTTTACTACACAGAGAGCATACTCGTTTTGATTTACAATCCTTGAACAAATGAGAAGAACCTAAGCAGTTTGTACACAGGCGTTTTTCTTTGCAAAGTCATACTTGTTTTGAGTGGATAGTTCTTTGAAGGTAGAACATCCATAGATAGAGTGATCTGTGCTGGCACAGTACTTACAAGATGGTTTTGAGGTTGTATGGAGGACAGCGCGTACTGTTTTTTCAAACTTAGGCTTGATGTTGTTACTACTTGGTTGTTTGGGTTGTGAGAGAGAGGTTGAAACATTTTCAGTTAGAGAAGCTGCTTCTAAATTAGTGCATTCTGTTGCAAGAAAATTGATTAATTCATTACAATCGGGAATTTTTTGTGAGTCTGGCCGGCTGTTTTCAAATCTTTTTCTAGTTTCGGAATCAAGTTTGCGGAGTAAGAGAGAAGACAAGATAATGTTATCTTTTGTAACGTCATGCTTAAGAGCGAGAAGAGCTTGATTGTTTTCGTTGAAACTAGAAATGAAAGATCTTAGGTTTTCGGCCGTGGGGTTGGAAACATGTGGGAGATCGATAATATTGTTGATGTGGTAACTGATAATCTTTCTACTGTTTTGGTATCTTTGTTTGAGGATGTTCCAAGCAACACCGTAATTTTCTGGTGTTATTGGCAGATTTTTTATTAAACTCAAAGGTTCACCACTGAGTGAGGTAAGAAGATACTGCATTTTTTCAGAATCTCCGATGTTAGGGTTTTGATCGACAGATGCTTCAAACAGATTAGAAAAAGATATCCATTGTTCGGGTGAGCCATTGAAAGTTTTGAGAGAAAGTGGGGGGAGTTTGACGTTTAGAGTGTGAGCAGAATTTTGAGAAACAGAGCTGGTATTAGGATCGTTAATTTTGGTAATGTAAGGGTCAACTAGGTCTTGGATAGTAAAATAAAGTTCTGAGATTTCCTCTTCTACTGCAAGGACTTGAGGTTCATCGTAATTATCTACTTGATCACTTGACATTAAGGTATTGAGGGCTGTCTTGAATTCATCAAACTTACATTTTAATTCATCGTAGTACCTGTTGATTTGTTTACATTTGCCCTGTTCTGTAAAATCTTCATTGTCAATCAAAGATTCAATTTTAGTTTTAATTTTCTTTAAGTTGTTCAATAGAAGTGAAGATTGTCTTAAGAAAGTAGTGAATTTCATTGTTTATTTAGTAGAAAACAATTTAAAAAAGGAAATATAATCTTCAGATGTATGTTTTGTGAGAATAAAATTTGTGAATGAAGTTTGTTCAAAAGTTTTAGATGAATAATCAAATTATGATGTCTTGAAGAAATAATGTAGAGTAGATATTACCATTGCTGGAAGTTCAATTTTCACCATAGCGTGTTTCAGTTTTATGATTCGGTTCGTTGAGGACCATGTTTTGTATTGTGAGAGTGGACTGTATGAGAGATTTTTATAACAAGATATTAGATACACAATTTAGAGAAAGTTAGTTTTATTTGAAAATATTGGAGCAAACACATTTAGTAACAACATGGAAGAGAACAGTATTATTTGTTTGTAAACAATAAACAATTAGCAAACAGCTGTTTTAAGGAAAATACAATAACACAGATAAACATATGTTTACAGTTAAAATGAATACAGAACAATGGTGTTGGTAGCTTTAGTAATGGTGTTTCATTGTGTTACAGAAAAGCAAGGACTTTGTATTAATGGATAAACTGATTTGAAATCAATCGTCTATTAAGTTCTATTCTTGTCTACTTTTTTGACCAATAAAATAAAACAGATATTGCATAGAATGATAGAAGTAGCATCTTTCCTTACCCTCACTTGACTTGTCAGAAGTCATCTGGCAGTATAATGCCCGGTCACAAAGCCTCGCTACTTTGAAAAACCAAAGTTAAGTGAATACAACCTTGCCATTGATGACCTAATAGAGATTTTAAGCAAGAAGATGAAGGAGTTGGTGTGTTCACCAATGGGGTGTATTAGAGACAATGTGCCCATTGAACATTTTGTAAACCAAATTATTCACTTTCAACATTCTACAGGTGCCTGTAAAATTGTAAATTCTCACCAGTCTTCTCCAAGAGTGCTCAGATTGGGTTTGTCTCACGAGGCCCTCATAAAGAAGCTAATTGAAAAACTGACCGAACAATGCCAAAAACATCAGCCTTGATCCACTCAACACCACAAAAACACCAGCAGACTTGTCATCCCAATGCTCACCGTGGAGAGGCTGGGAAACCCCTGAACAGCGGAGACTTTCTTCACCGCGACAGCAAACCAATGCAATTTGGTCTACCAAACTCTGGACATTCAACACCTAAAGTGAGAGGGCACCACCTGGAGAGCTATGCAACGGCACTTCGAGACAGTCCATCCTTATCACCCGTGAGAGTTTCAAGTGTGGAAAGTGACAAAAAGCAGAGCATTGTGAGTGTGTCTGGAATTCAACAATGTATTTAGTTCTTGTGATATCTTGAGTCAGCCATTCAATAAAATTCAAACATTATATTTAAATATACAAGGCACTAAAAATAAAATAGCTATATTAGAATCATTCCTAATAAATAAAAATATATCTATTGTATGTTTAATTGAACACTGGCTCAAGATAGATGAAATTAACTTAGCCTTCCCAGATGGCTATCAATTTATTAGTGCATATTGCAGGGATAAGCATGTTCGAGGTGGGACCGCTATTTTTATCAAAAATTCCATGAAGGCTAGGGAGATGAAAGTTAGTCAATTTTGTGAAGAGGTTAACTTTGAAGTATGTGCAATATTGATAGAAAATCTTAAACTTATAATTGTTTCACTATATCACTCTCCATCCGGGAATCCACTTAGATTCTTGGAATTATTGGAACATCTTTTAAATTTCCTTTCATCATGGAATAATGAAATGTCTTGTATATTTATCGGTGGAGATTTTAACACTAACTTTGATGTGACTAAGGATAAGGGGACTGTTAAACAATCAATAAACCTCTTCAAGCAATTTAACTATTACCACCAAAATAGTATGCCGACCAGAGGAAATAATTGCCTTGACAACATATTTGTTAAAAAACAATCAATTCAAATATTGTCAGTACATCTCTTTGTATTTCCTCATTCAGATCATGATGGTTTAATAATCAAAATAATAAATACTGCAGTAAAAATGTACAAGGTAACAATATAATTTCCAACAAATCTAGCTTAAATAAAAGACCAATTAAACTTTACTTACCTGATACAAAAATTAAAGAGCTTCAAATTAAGTTAGCTACTTATGACTGGCAAAGTGTAATGATTTATTTAGAAAATAGGAAATCAGAATTAATGTTTGAGCATTTTTTAAATATTTTAGTAAATAACATTGATTATTTTAAAATTGTAAAAACTACCTCACATAATGGCATGTTAAATAAAATAAAACACAATAATGATTGGTATACAAGAGATCTGGCCAATAAGAAAGAAAGATTACTGTTCCTACATAAGCTACTAAAATGTGGCAATAACACCAACGACCATGCTTATCTCACACTTATTAAGTTTTTAGTATAATTTATTGAAACGATCCTATACAGATTCTGTTAAGAATGCCAAAATGATGAATAATGTAAGGTGTATAGAGACTAGCAGTAACAAATGCAGGGCTGCATGGAATATTATTAAGCAAAATACT
Source organism: Matsumurasca onukii (assembly GCA_018831715.1). NCBI lineage: Eukaryota > Metazoa > Arthropoda > Insecta > Hemiptera > Cicadellidae > Matsumurasca > Matsumurasca onukii. The sequence goes on from CM032065.1 coordinate 14,043,148, forward strand.
GTCAAAAAACCCTGTGCAGATATTGATATTGAGCCTAATAGTTTTAATACATATTTTGTTGAATCTGTAAATGATATTAAGCTTAAAATTAATAATAACGCCACCCTAGTACTGATGTGAATTTCAATTTTATATGAATATGTTAGACAATGGATTTAATAATAATAATTTTACTTGGAAAAATGTAACTACTAACGATATTATTACTTCAGTTAAAAGCTTAGCAATTCTAAGAGTCCTGATATTTTTGGTATGTCAAATAATCTTTAAAAAATATAATTCCAAGTGTAGCCTATCCTCTAGCAAAATGTAAATTCTTTGTTTAAAGAAGGAATTTTTCTGATGCTTTAAAAATTTCTTGTGTCTGCCCTATTTATAAAAAGGGTCCTAAAGAACTACCTCAAAGTTACCGCCCAATATCTCTAGTCCCAGTCTTGGGAAAATTAATAGAGATCATAGTAAATGTCCAACTTGTTAAATACTTTGATTCTAATAATATTTTTAGTGAATTTCAATATGGATTTAGAAGAGGAAGGTCCACCATTGACGCTATAAATTATTTGGTTAGACAGATCCTTCAGTCTTTCGAGGATAAAGCCTATGCTCAGGCTACCTTCTGTGACCTGAGCAAGGCTTTTGACTGCGTAGATGGAAGTAAATTGATAACAAAACTAGGATACTATGGTCTTCAGGGCCCCCCCTTTACAGTTCATCAAATCATATTTAAGTAATAGACGACAAATAGTCTCAGTGAATGGTTGTTGTTCAGATGAGGCTTTAGTGGAGTGGGGTGTTCCACAGGGTTCTGTCCTGGAGCCACTTTTTCTAATCAATATAAATGATCTACCATTAGCTGTCAAATCAAAATTGTTCTTTATGCCGATGACACTACATTCTTAACGTAAGTCCAAACTTAAAACATCTTAACAAACTGGTTAGTAATACTCTTGAAGGGGCTTCAACATGGTTCTCTGCCAACGGGTTTTGCTTAATCAAAATAAAACACAAAACTTGGTCTTTAGTTTAAAGCGTACAGCACAACTCTCTACTAACAACTATATCAATTCAACAAAGTTTTAGGTCTGCATGTTGACACTGAACTGACGTGGTCAAGTCACATAGATTACGCCAGTTCAAGACTGTCTAGGTAGTATTTCTGATGAATCGTCTAATACATTTAGTTCCAAAACAATATGTAAGAACATCATATTTTGCCTATTTTGAGTCAATATTTAGATATGGGTTAATTTTGTGGGGTAATAGTAGAAGGGTTGAGGAAATTTTAATTTTACAAAAAAGTAATTAGAGCAATGGTTCAGGCAGAGTTCTTGGAACACTGTAGACCACTCTTTACAAATCTGCAAATTCAAACCATTATAAATTTATATATATATGATCTTTTTGTATTCTCAAAAACATGAGGAGTTACTTAAATTCAATTACGATGTCCATACCTACAATACCCAATAAAAAATAATGCTGTAGTTAAACCTTGTCGCCTCAGTAAATCTCTAAATAGCCATACAGTCATGTCTATTAAATTGTATAATAAAAAAACCAATAATAAACCTTTATTCACTTAAAAATTTTTATTTTTGATTGGTTATTACAAAATCCATTTTATTCCATAGAGGAGTTTTTTGACAGTAAAATATTGATTTAAATCAGGTTTACTCTGTATTTTCTAGCTCTTTACTGTATAATAAAAACATTAAGCAAATTAGTTATTTATTTATATAAATTATATGGTTAACTACTTATTATTGACTCTGGCTTATAGCCATGTATATGTACCATGACATTGTCAATAATTGTAAGATTCATATGACAAATAAAGATATTATTATATTATCATCCAATTTTGGAATTGTATATCTCGCACACTAACCTGCAAGAAGAATACACGCTAGACGACAAAAACGGGATTCCACCGAGATTTTAGACAAGTACTTTGGCCGCAAACATTCTAGAACCAGGCTCCACTGCAGGCAGCTCACTGCAACACTCGTAGCATCTTCCCTTTTTCTGCAATCAGTTGGGAACCAATGAGCGTTTTTATAACAGGTGCAGTATTACACCTTTCAATCCTATGCGTAGTAATTTGTTTTACCCAATGTAAGGGTTTTGGAATCACGATTGTAGGCTGAGATAACGCAGTTTATACTTACCCATCAATGTTGTTGAGTTGGACGATGGGAAGGAAATGCCAGTCAGCTGGCAAAGCCGGCCGGACTCCAGGGGTGGGGAGTAGATGTGAGGGTGGGAGGGGGGACTGCTGCTCCTAGTCCCTCCACTCCCAGCTCCCTTTGGTAACATCCGGAGATTGTGTCCAGGCTGGAACACATACAATCTGTTGTGTTTAAGTGATTTGTGATTTAAATTAACATTTTACTTTGTCTTTGCGATAAGATAAATACAAGTTACAATACACATGATATTATGGTACAACTAACACTTAGAATTTTAGACTTAGACAAACATCTTAGATTCCAGAGAAATACATAAGAATTTTAAGGTAATTTATTAATTTATATATGTAATATCAACAACAATCCAAAAATGACTGACCAGAAATGAATAATCAAGCCTCATTAATAACTAAAAATATACATTTAGAAACTTTATTTGAAACATCATTTCAAATCTACAAACTTATCCTTAAAAAGTATTACCTGTCCAAAGCCTCGCTTAGAAGTTTTTCTTTTCGTCCAACCTTGGTTTTGTTGTCTGAATTCAAACTTAGGCTCTGCAGTATTGAGGTTAAGTCAGATAAATCTGATCTGAAAACAATCAGTGGGTATGTTACTAACTTTATACTAAAACATTAGTAACTGTCATTCAAGAATGAGGAAAACAAACCTTTGAAAAGTTTAGATCAACCCATCAAGTTAGGTAGAACCAGTATCAAAATTCACTATTTGACTTTAGCACATGAACTTAATTTAGTGAACGAAATTTTAGCTCGGGACCTAGCAACTGTCCAAAAACAAATCAAACTACTTTGAGAAAACAGAATTGAGAATTCATGGTCAATCTCAAATCCGCCCTTAAATATGCATCTGAACACTTAATACGGTAAAATTCAAAGACTTCAGCCTTTAGATTTACTCAGTACTTTTATAGTAAGAAATTGATCTCTAAATATGCAAAATTCAGACACTACAACACAGTAATCAAACTATGTGAATAATAATTACCGGTAGAAACTGGATAGTTTGACTATTTGTAGGTACTTGACTACCGAAGTGTCAAATTACTGAAATGTCAAACTATCCAGTATACAAAGGTTTTATCACAAGAGGTATTGAAATCCACTAAATACTATTTATTAAATGAGTAAATATATTGATTGTTTTTATAAGTAACAACTTACCTAAAGAAATGTTTGTTGAAAACAACTTGGTCGAACAAGTCGCACAACATGTATCTATCGTCTGCATGGATGGAAGTGGACAGGAACAGTGCAACTTGGTGGTTAATGCTGTTTTCTACCAGATTCTGTAACATCAGAATCCAAATCCATTGGAATGTATTATTTTAATATTTTTTATTCTTTATTGTAGAATATGAGGACTAAAAATCTAAATCTTCTAAAAATCCACAATAATTATTATGTAATACAAGTTAAAACCATTTATTTATTTTCAAAAAGTTTGTAGATGGTTTGAAGTTTTAGTTTTATTATGTTGTTGCAACGTATACATTAATAACAAAATGTATGTAATTGAATAAATCAACATTTGAAAAATAAAACTTTTCAATAAGAACTCTTTACGAGAAATGTTGACAAGGTAATTCAAAAACTCTTATTGATTGATACAACAGTTCTAGGGGCTACCATGAATCATTTTTCAATTGTTATCCTTTGTAATAAACACAGTGTCTCTTTCATAATTTGTAATAATTAGAGAACAAATCTCTTTTATTTGGAGGGTTTCAGCAGTTGAAGAAAAATACAAACATCACAATTTGAATGAATTTATGTTCACTATACAAAACTGACCTGTGTGTTGAGAGAAACTTGTAGGAGAGTGTAGAGTAGCGCTATCTCTTGTCGTGTGAACCAGTGAGCAGTTCTGGTCTTGACCCCTGCCCCCTCCTCCACCACCTCCTCCATGTACAGCTGCACCCCCTCGCAGCAAGCTAGTCTCTCGGACAGCTTCACAACACAAGTCAATATAACGATTAATTTTGTAGAGATACGTTCTATATCTGGAGTTTAATACATTAAGAATGCTCAGTACCTGTCCACCATTTTGTTTTTTGTCCCATAAGGGCAAAAATAAACACTTTCTTAAGAAACCTCAATCATACAATTTGCACCAGATCTTTTTGAAATAAGTTTTAACTTTTATTTGATAGATGACAATGTACTGCAGTGACTCCACTGACCACTTTTTGACAACTCTATTACCGTATATACTCGAGTCTAAGCTGCACGCGAATCTAAGACCCACCCATAATTTTACCCTGAATATACGGTAAAAAACTCTACACCCTCGTATGAGACGCACCCTCGTTTTTTATAATGTCAACAGCTAGAGGGCTATGATTTGTCAGGCCCCAGACCCCTCCTTAGCAACCAGTGACGTAATTGCCAGCTGCAGCTGTCAAGAGTAAAAGCAGAATGCATCACAATTGCCTTCCCTTTCCCATCTCAAAACCCTGCCCTGCTCCACCACTACGCCCCTCTCACAGCACAAAAAATGTTGTAAACAAGGGTCAGCAGCGGGGAGAAAGGAAGATAGGTAGAGAGATAAAGGACCACCTGGGGGCTGGGGTCTGGCGAGGGACTATTTTTTGTAGTCAGTTAGTTCATGTTTTTGCCACTGGTGACTGTCCCATATTTCCAAGTGCTAGTGTTTGCTTTGAATAGATGCGTATCTCCTTTTTGTATGCTACTGCTTCCCTTCTCTTCCTTCTTTTCCCCCACCAACCTACAGACAAGGAGGGAGGGGAAGAAGGATGGAGAACACAACGAATGCAATAAGAAGGAATTCTGAGTCCCCTCTAGTCACAAAAAATTCTTTCATTCCACTCTTCAAAACAGGCAATGCAATATGCGACCCTGTTGTGTTTCCTACCTCTCGTGGCCTATCTGAATGTTTTTGTTGATGTTTTGAGGGTTTTTGTAGCTCTTCAAATTAATTCATATTTTTTATTGTATTATGCGAGTCTAAGGCGCACCTGTGCATATAAGACGCAGCCTTATTTTAGAGCCTAAAATATGGTAAATAAAGTGCGTCTTAGATTTGAGTATATACGGTAGTTTAAAAGTAAAACAAGTACATAATGACAATACAACATTTCTTTAACTTTTGAGTTTTGAATGTTTGTCCCGATTTTATAAATGAGCAAATGGAAATTCGGCTCAGGGGAGCCACTAAACTATTAAATATATTTTAAAACAAAGTTTATTTCACAAAAATATGAAAAGAATAGATAATTAGGTTACCTCATATGTTACAGGTAAGTAGCTTAGTAAGACCTTTTCCAGACATCTTTAGAAAAAGTTTTATGAAATTAAAAATTGAGGATGAACAAGTGTGTTCAATGATCTACTTAAATAATTAGCCAACCATCTACCATCTCGCTCTATCTTATGATTGCATATCAAATAAAAAGTCTTTATTAGTGCCGTGACTACAATATTGAATTTTTTAAATTCAAACATTAACATAAAGCAAAATGGTGCCAGTTTTCCCATACTGCGACTTGAGTACCTGAGGTGATTTTGTAGCGAAGACGTACACAGTGAGCCCCATGATGAGAGGGAACGGGCTGTCGTCGTACAGCGAGGGAGGCAAGGAACCGAGACAAGGAAGACTCTCTACAACAGACGGACTTGTCTCTCCCCGCAACAGCCACGAGCACTTCCTACACAACATCGGTAACCAGTTTTATGTACAAATGCACTGTTGAGGCTGGTTAATGGTAGAGGCTAGATTGACTTTTTGTTTTCAGGACAGGATGGGAAATGAAGTTTAACGTTTAAATTATCAAAAATAATGTGAGTAAAATGTTGGCTTCTTTATAAGAGTTTGAGTAACTCTCACTACTTGTTGAGTAGCACAACCTGACTGAAATGATAAGGTAGCAAATAAGTAAGAGCACAGGGGTGAGTAACTGATGAGTAAGAGCATATGAGTGATCGGGGGTGTGAGGAGGGGTAGTTTCTGGGAACGTCAAAGTTGCACACGGGTAGCGAGAGGGCAGTACGGGTTGAGGAGCTCTCGGAATGGCCATCCTCAGCGCATAGTTTGGGTTTTACTTGGGCGATTTAGCATTAAATTACCTTTTTTAAATTATTTTGCATCCATTCGGTTAACCTGGATTTCAAAACAGGGTTTTACTGTAGTAATATATTATTGTGGGTGGTAACATACCTTAACTTTTGGGACATCCTGCTGAAAGTGTCACTTTGGAGAAAAGCTTCAACTTTATTTTGAATGTCATTGTTTTTGATCCCCTAGAAAGAAAATTAATATAGAACAGATTAAGCCATTGTTGCAAATTTCCAGTTAGTTTCTCCAGAAGTAGTTGTAGCAGTAGTAGTGATACATCATCTGATACAGGGAAGAATTTTAATATTCAAAATCTAGACGAGAAAACTACAAAACAAAGCCCTTGTAATTATCAGACTAATTATTACTAATTCTTTTCTTAGTTTGTAGTTAATATGTTATATAGTTTTAATATTTGAAAATATTTTTAAATTGCAAGTTTCTACATGGCTAATCCAGGTAAAAAATAAGGAAATGTTAGTCTTGTTGAACAAGGTAGAATTAGGACTACAAAGTCCTCTGTAGTACTCAACCTTGACCTTTACCTAGTGTTAATGCCTAGCCACTTTATAAATTGTATGTGGGAATGGAACCTGCACCACTAGAGGGATAATTTCACCACGGGTCTGCTAAAGTATGTACTAGGATTCAAGTGTTATTTTTACATTTTACAGGTCATGATGTTTTTTCCTTTCTTAGCAGAAGTTGAACTTTTTTAAAACCAACACCACTCTATATTGGCTGCAGACTATTACTCGCGAGTGACAGTGGCGGCTCGTGAGCCTAGAGGAAGGTGAAGGGCAAATCAGGTGTAGGACCTACTCCACTATTTAACAGGAAAAATATGTTTAAATATTTATTCTTAAAACGTGGACAGAAAATTCAAGATACTGGATACATTAATTGTTTATCGATAATATGAGTATTTCTCTAGGGAACTACGTATAAATAGTTGAAAACGTAGTCATCACAGATTGCAAGTTCTAGCAGGGAATTAAAAATTAATGATTGTAATATTGCAAAAAATAATATGTTGAATTAAAACATTGAACTACTACCGTACTAACTGGAGCACTAATAATGTATAGAAATTGTTACGTAACATTGTTTTGTAGTATTAGATCAGTAAAAAAATAATATACAACTATTTAAATTAGTTGTTAGTTCTTTAACAATGTACATAATCAGGTCATGTGATTGCAAAAGTAGGCTTAAAACAGAATAGTTGCGCCGCGTGGGTCTAATGATAGCTGAACAACTGGTCTGCTCACTCTGCTGTCTGGCGGGCTACGCAAGTGACCGGCTTTGAATATACACTTCTAGCGTCACTCGTTGCCATAACAACGGAGCCCCTTTCCTCGCCCCTCAGCGTCTATCCCTACCACGTAGGTAAGCATCAAGAGAAGGCCCGAGCAAATCTCTTCACCTACAACGAAGGATTCCGGTCTTACACGAAGCAGACAGTGGCAACCATAGAGGCATACTAACTCTCTATGGCGACTATCGAGGCAACCATCGATTATTGCTGTCGAGCTTGTATCTTACTAGCTGTCGTCGTTGATATGTGATCCCACGGACTTTCGAAACGGATGAATTAAATGTTAAAAGTTTAATTTTTCTCCTCTAAAACATAGGTGAAGTGACCCTTCACCTGACGAGCCGCCACTGGCGAGTGATAAATATCGGTTTTGATGCATCAATTTTCTATCGCTAAAAATCTGCCGCAGATGTATCAATTACCCGCTGCAAGCACTAGGTATCGATTGTAAATTTAAAAAACGTAAATCATGCCCTGCAAGTGCTAAATGACATTCAAACACGCTAAATAGCACCAGCAGGAGTAGCTCTGACTGCCTCAAGGTAGCAACTGGTTAGTTTGTTCAAAAGTTCAAGTATCAGAAAATGAAAATAAAATATTATCAATGTTTATAATGTGATATGTATAAAATTACAATCAGTAGTGCCAAGTACATAAGTAAACATACCTGTACAATCAAAAGAGCAGCAACTTGAAGTACTGTTTCCAACATTTTGCAGGCAGCCCACTGGAAAGAATTTGATTTTGAAAAACACCTTGATGTTAAGATAAAATGTACAATACATAACAATTAACAGGATATTAAGATGTAATGTAAGAATATAAAATATCCCCCATCAAGACAATCTATCAAAGATATCAGAGGACGTTTTTGTATTTTGTAGAAAAACTACACAATAATTGCATAACAAAAAACCAAATTTGCTACTTAAAACAACGAGATTTCCTATCTGATTTTGCTATCAATGAGTACTACCCTTTTGTTTTTTTCCATTCAAATACGCAATGTGGTCTTATTTAGAAATACCTAAACAAAGCAGACTACAGTACGCCTAAAATAAAAGTAACTTGAAGGATTGTTAGAGACCAAGGAGTTGAGTATCGGAGAGCTCAAATAGCTAACAAAAACACTGAACATCCCATCTCTAAAAACGCTGAAACTTACTTTAATAGAAGATATGTTGCTGGCTTGAGAGAACCATTTGAGAGCACACAACTGCAAGGCTGGGAGACAGGGTTGAGCAGAGCAGGGATCAACACGCAGTAGACACGCTAACCAGGAACACAGAGCAGCTGCGTGTTCACAGTCTGCACTGCGCTGTCCAGACTGATGCTGTCTGCGTGGGTCACCAGTAGGCAGCTGGATTACAGGCATGAATGACCTGTACAGAGCACAGACACCTGTGAGACAAGGTTGAGCAGAGCAGGGATCAACACGCAGTAGACACGCTAACCAGGAACACAGAGCAGCTGCGTGTTCACAGTCTGCACTGCCGCTGTCCAGACTGATACTGTCTGCGCGAGGTCACCAGTAGACGCTGGATTACAGGCATGAATGACCTGTACAGAGCACAGACACCTGTGAGACAAGGTTGAGCAGAGCAGGGATCAACACGCAGTAGACGCCAACCAGGAACACAGAGCAGCTGCGTGTTCACAGTCTGCACTGCCGCTGTCCAGACTGATGCTGTCTGCGTGGGTCACCAGTAGGCTGGATTACAGGCATGAATGACCTGTACAGAGCACAGACACCTGTGAGACAAGGTTGAGCAGAGCAGGGATCAACACGCAGTAGACACGCTAACCAGGAACACAGAGCAGCTGCGTGTTCACAGTCTGCACTGCCGCTGTCCAGACTGATGCTGTCTGCATAGGTCACCAGTAGACGCTGGATTACAGGCATGAATGACCTGTACAGAGCACAGACACCTGTGAGACAAGGTTGAGCAGAGCAGGGATCAACACGCAGTAGACAGCCAGGAACACAGAGCAGCTGCGTGTTCACAGTCTGCACTGCCGCTGTCCAGACTGATACTGTCTGCGTAGGTCACCAGTAGGCGCTGGATTACAGGCATGAATGACCTGTACAGAGCACAGACACCTGTGAGACAAGGTTGAGCAGAGCAGGGATCAACACGCAGTGAACCGCGCTAGCCAGGAACACAGAGCAGCTGCGTGTTCACAGTCTGCACTGCCGCTGTCCAGACTGATGCTGTCTGCGTGGGTCACCAGTAGGCGCTGGATTACAGGCATGAATGACCTGTACAGAGCACAGACACCTGTGAGACAAGGTTGAGCAGAGCAGGGATCAACACGCAGTAGACACGCTAGCCAGGAACACAGAGCAGCTGCGTGTTCACAGTCTGCACTGCCGCTGTCCAGACTGATGCTGTCTGCGTAGGTCACCAGTAGACGCTGGATTACAGGCATGAATGACCTGTACAGAGCACAGACACCTGTGAGACAAGGTTGAGCAGAGCAGGGATCAACACGCAGTAGACACGCTAACCAGGAACACAGAGCAGCTGTGTGTTCACAGTCTGCACTGCTGCTGTCCAGACTGATACTGTCTGCGTAGGTCACCAGTAGACGCTGGATTACAGGCATGAATGACCTGTACAGAGGACAGAAACCTGTGAGAAAGAGTTTTTTGGCAAGGGTGGCTTTAAGCAGTTGCGTAAAGTGTGGCCTTAACCACAAAGCACCCAAGCTTGGAAGGGCCCTGTGACAGCGGTGAAAAAGTTCTGCAAATAGCCAAATACCCTAGTTACAAACATTGTAATTTTAAGCACCACCAGTGGTGTATCATGTTATTACTTTAGCCTTTCAGGCAATTAATATAGAATACAAGCTACTCAAGGAAAAGGGTTGTTCTCGAAGGAAAGAGCGAAGAACCATGGTCAAACTAAACAGGGGAGAGATGCATGACACGTGGGAAAGGAAGGTTAAATGCCCCGGAGCCAAAACCCCAACTGGAGAGCCTAAGCTCACCACTTCCTAGTGTATGAAATGAGCTTATAGAAAAAGATTATTAAGTTTGTATTGTGCAACAAAATTGAATTTCTTAAACAGTTGTCCAAAGTAAGTCTTCCATTATGTTCCCATGTACTTCAAATAAATACGTTGGTTGTGCTTGGAACAAGGTTTAAACTTTGTGTAACCCATCAATACATTGATTGGGCAACAACACTGTATTTAAAGTGCCATTCTTAAAAAAAAACTATGGGAAAACTTGTCACCTGCGTCAGTAAGAAACCGGATTTTACACTTGCTTCAAAGTACAAATGCGAGAGGCTAATTTTAAAGGTAATTTAAAAGAATCACAAAGATTACTACTCACGAAACGTGGTTTGTAGTCAGATGATAGTTGAGGAAAGTCTGCCAAGTGTAAAAGCTCTCAAGTGTCAAACTTAAACTTGTTTCACCAGCTCCACTGTAAGAACAAAACATTGTAATGATTCAAGTGTAGTACCACACACAATATTGTAAATTTTAGATAGTTACACAAACTCCCTCCTTTTCGTCTATAAGCACTAACAAGATCCATGTAAGAAGACCAGTTTCAGTTTATAATAAAGCATTATCAAATCATAAGTATATAGATCTCCTTTGGGTCCATCAAACGCTGTCAAGGATAATTGTCTAGTATGTAAACTAGATAAGCGTCCTAAATGAACAAGTGTTGGTACTAACAGTGTAAAGAAAATACTGTTAATATTATAGTCTAAGTCAAGAGAATGAGTTGATGCGAATAATTTGAACACTCAATTCCATTGGTGGTTGGGCTATTAATTAATAAAGTAATAAATATATAACAGAAAATGCCCTTGGTGTAAAATATTTTATATATAGAAATATTTGGTTCTTCAACCTTTTTACTTTGGGTATTCATTACCTTATAGTTTAAACTATAACATCCCTTTAATTTTCAAATTAGTAATAAATGATCAGCACTATTTTCTGAAAGACCAAAAAAGAATATATTTTTTTGAACACTTCTGACCGCTGAAGAATCAATTTTAATTGAATTAAACGGAACCTCTAATCAGGCATTTGCCTTAGAGGCCCTAAATTTCTTTTGTTTATGTGTATTAGTTTGTAGCAGTGAGTGCATATAGATATGTAAATTTATTATGTTAATAACAAAGATAAGAAAAAACAGAGTAGTACCCTTTTTTATATTTCAATTGAAGCACGACCGGTTTCGGGAGCTAAGCCCATCGTCTCGGTGCTGTACATATAAATATTGTCTAACCTATTTGACAAAATTACAATACAAAAACAAAACAATAGTCCATCAGGTGTTTACAAATTAAAATAGAAGTCTTGATCATAGAATTTAGTGTTTTTTAAATTTTGATATGTATTCAAAGATCGGATTCATATTTGTTGTATGTGTTGTGTTCAATAAATTTGTTGGGTCCGAATTCTGATTGATGTAAATGTGGAAATCTTCCTTGCAATTTAAATTGTCACCTTTTTGTCAAATTCTAAAATTGTCATGTTACTTTCGATGCTTGTATACTAATGGTTACTTTCTAGGAGGTGTTCATAAGGTTGATTTCATGGGCGTTGTATTGTTAGATTTTAAGGCCTGGATATGTTCTCTGAACCTTGATTTAAACGTGCTTCAGTTTGTCCAATATAAAAACTAGAACAATCGTTGCAGTTAATTTTATACACCCCAGATCTATTAAATTTGTCTTGTTGAACTTTGTTAAATATAATTTGTGAACAGTTCTTATTTTTGGTTTTAAATAATTATAATTGGCAAGTCACCTTCTGAGAAGATTTATTGTGTTCTACAAACTTTTATTGATTGTAAACTGAATTTGAATTTGAGGAAATAAATCAATTTGAATTTGATCCAGTCCTAGGAATAGTCAGCCCTGGGTTATAACAAGGCTTCAACTCATCATGCATCAAAACACTCAACACACTCATCATTCATCCTATATTCACCTAGAAATACCCTCTAAGAGTGGTTAGTGTCTCAAATCAAAGTTCAATTAGATTGGATAGCAACTAAGATCTATCATAAATTTACATCTTACCCAGCAATATATCGTTGAACAGAGCTCATGATGTTATAGTTTTCAATAAGATAAGTTGCTAAGTTGCGGGATTGGCAAGCCATCACACGGAAAAGTTTCATCACCTCAGACGACGCTCTCGGAGGCCCTTCTTCCACTGCAGACAAGCAAACATTAAGTTTGTTACGTATATAAAATTGTAAAAGACAACAAATAACGTTCTGACTTCTGATAATCATAGAAAATCCAAGGGAAGTACTGCTTGTTGCAAGAAATAAAAGACCATCGTTCTGTACCAGAGTAAAGTTCTCTCGAAATGGCACACAGGTATAAGTTTAGTAATATAAAAAGATGCTAAGATGTGTGTTGATCTGTTGATACTTAAAGAATAAGAAATTACTATGTAAAAGAACAGGTGTAGACCTGAAGAGCAAAAACTTGGATTGCCAGGAAAGAAATAGTGTCTACACCTACAGGTGTTATACAGACATAAGGTATATACTCGAATCTAAGACGCACTTTACTTAGCATATTTTGGGCTCTAAAATAAGGGTCGTCATATGCTGGAATGCGTCTTAGACTCGCTGTCGATAAAAATATTGAGTTAATTTGAAGAGTTACATAAACCCTCAAAATATCAACAAAAACATTCAGATAGGCCATGTACAGTAGGAAACACAACATGGTAGCATTGCCTGTTTTGAAGAGTGGAATGAAAGAATTTTTTGTGACTAGAGGGGACTCAGAATTGCTTCTTATTGCATTCGTTGTGTTCTCCATCCTTCTTCCCCTCCCTCCTTGTCTGTAGGTTGGTGGGGGGAAAAGAAGAAAGAGAATACGAGAAGGAGATATACATCTATTCAAAGCAAACACTAGTGCTTGGAAATATGGGGCAATCACCAGTGGCAAGAACATGAACTAACTGACTACAAAAAATAGTCCCTCGCCAGACCCCAGGTGGTTCTTTATCTCTTTATCTGCCTTTCTTATCTGCTGGCTGCTGACCCTTGTTTACAACATTTTTTGTGTTATGGGAGGGGCGTAGTGGTGGAGCAGGGCGGGGTTAAACATGGGAAAGGGAAGGCAATCGTGATGCATTCTTTGTTCTGCTTTTACTCTTGACAGCTTCAGCTGGCAATTACATCACTAGTTGCTAAGGAGGAGTCAGGGCCTGACAAATCATAGCCCTCTAGCTGTTGACATTATAAAATATGGGATGCGTCTTATACAAGGGTGTAGAGTTTTTTACCGTATATTCAGGGAAAAATTATGGGTGCGTCTTAGATTCGCGTGCGGCTTAGACTCGAGTATATATGGTAATTAAATTTATAACATCCTGGTAAATGTTTTTATAAAAAACTTCAGGTATTTACAAATTACAAGTGTCAGGAATATGACTTGAACTCACGTATTCTGAGAGCAGCTGTGAGGAGGCCGGGTGAATTGCTGATGCTCAAGGTAGCTTCGTACGACTGTCGAGCAATCCTCACGAGGCATCTCATCATGTGCGCAATCTCCACTGGTTCTGGGTTCAGTTTGTCCAGTATGTACCTGAGACAATGTATCGTAGATGTTCAAGAAAAAGACAAGGGCAAGTACCTTTTAAAATACTAACTTATTTTGATTGCTAATGGAAAAAAGCAAAACAAGAGTAAAAAAGACAGGATGTCTCTCAATCCGGAAAATAGAGTTGTCACTTTTTCCTGATTTTCCACAATTTACAATCTAGAATCATTTTCTAGATAACATTAAATGATGAATTTTGGTCACTTTACAGTTTACACCTGTCTTGTGAAAAATAGTTGAAATATAACCGTGCCTCAGAAGACATTCGATGTTCATTCACCCCAATGGTGTGCTCGACAGATGGCGTCCTGCATCTTGAGTTCAAGAAAAACCTGTCGAAATTGGCCTACAAGCTTTCACTAAAATGGAACAAATCTTTTAGTGTAACCAAAAATTTTGTTACAATTCAGACTCAGTTTTCAATTATAAGGGCAATTTCCCTAAGACTTCAAGGGACAAGGAAACAAATGAAATGTTTGCCGGATAAAGATGGAGCCGTCCTAAACTAAAACTTTAAATTTTACAGTAATTTAATTATTTTATTGTAATAATAAATATATTATTCTCTTTACACCTGTCACTTGCTATGAAGGCTCTGGTAAAATTTTGAAAGCGAATGTTACTTCGGCGGCCCGTTCAAGTGTCAGTTATTCCTGCGGTAAGATGTCTTGCTGTTAAATTCCTGTGCTATGTCCTAATTTGGCCAAATTGATGGATATTCAGCCTTGTTTTTTTGAAAATATGTTCTTTTGTAAGTGTCAAACAAAGAGAAAAATTTCTGAATATATAGAAGAACAAACAATTCAAAATCTTCACACAATACACTAGCTGAGGATTGGATTAAATGTGTGGATATTTTTACCTAAATCTAGGCAGTAGATGAGTTCTCAATGCACCTCTGATAACATCAACTTTCAACAACTCTGTATCTTTCAGTTCTGCCAACTCTTCTGGATTTATTTCCAGATGAACGTAGAAGGAAGGTTGCCTCAGACCTGTAGATAGGCCGAGTAATCGATCCAAACATCCCTAAAACAATTTTCAAAGCTCAAAAGTCAATCATTAGATACTTAGCATTGGTATAAAGGAAAGCTTAATATTTAGCAATGAAAAAAATAAGAACATTTAAATAGAATAAAGTGAATATTTTTTGTACCATTGCAACACTGGTTTTCCACCTTCAACCTTGCTAATGTTAATAAACATACGAGGCGTGTTTTTTAAGTAAGTACCGTTTTTAAATAAAACAATAACGAACAGAGATTTCATAATAGTTTTTATTTTACATAAAAGCCTGAACTTTAAGCTATTTTTCTACATAACTGCCGTTAATATTGGGGCACTTATCATATCGTACAGCTAGCTTTTTGTTTGAGTACTGTCTTTAAATCATATGTGTATTTAAACGACATATGATAGTTAATTATTATTGAAAACTATGTTGCATTTGTTTATGTTATGTTTAAGAGGTAATGATTTAAAACACTAACTTTTGTTAATAATAGAATTCTCTCTAAAATCCTTTTCTTATCTTTTATTTGAACTTTACATCATGGCGCAGTCAAATAATGAACCTACAGTTTCCCTAAATGTAAAACCTCCAGATACCTTCAGCTTTAATCCAACAGACTGGAGTATTTGGAAAAAGAGATTTGAAAGATACCACTCACTCAGCAAACTCAAAGACACTACAGGTAAACAACAAGTAGACATGCTTATTTATTGTATGGGTGAAAAAGGAGAACAAATTCTTGAATCATTCAACCTAAATGCTACAGATTTATCTGATTTTAATACTGTACTAGACAAATTTCATCAGTATTTTGTACCTAAAAAAAATCTCATCTTTGAACGAGCAAAGTTCCTTAGACGAAAACAAGGTTCTACTGAAACAATTGAATCTTTTGTAACTGATCTACATCATCTTGCCAAAAATTGTGAATGGGGAGAAATTGAAGAACAAATGATTTTAATGGTACTCATAATAGGAATGCGGGACGAAACACTAAGTGACCGTCTACAGTTAGAAAACAATTTAACGTTAGAATTGGCCTTGAACACTGTACGGAAGTCTGAAGAGCTTGTTAGGCAAAAATGTGAACTAAAACTTTCTGAGCCAGATACAATTAGTCAAATTGATTTCTCTAAATCTAAATTTGAACCCAATTCACGGAATTTTTCAAACAACAACTACTCATACAGGCCTAATAATAAAAACAGTCTGTTAAAACCATAAACCACTGTCCATCAGTTTTAAACAAATCGATTGCTGCTTTTTCCCATGGGCGAGATGGCATTTCACTTGGAATAAGTGGTTCATGATGTTGGATTTTGAATCCTGTACATTTAGGGCATTCATTCACTGTCCTTTCGATGTCAGCGAAAAATCAGCGTTCAGTCGAACGGAATACCTTACAATTACGGTCAGATTGTGGAACTCAATTTGCTTCCCAATACACTTGTCTAGAAAATAACGAGTTTAAAAGGTTTTCTCAAGAGTACAACTTTATACTGAAAACAAGTAGCCCAGGACACCATCAAAGCAATGGGTCTGCAGAGGCTGCTGTAAAATTGCTAAGTGTGTCCTAAAGAAAAACAAAGAAGATCCTTACCTAGCTCTGCTATCATATCGCAACACACCTTTGTCCCACAATGGACTAAGCCCAGCTCAACTTCTGTTCAATCGAACTCTTCGTGATAATCTACCGATATTACCGAAGAAACTTGACGAAAAGCCTGATCTTTCTCAACTGAGAAAAAAGGAAGAACTTTACAGAGCGTCATACAAAAACCAATATGACAAACACTATGGAGTAAAAGATCTACCTCCATTAAAAGTTGGAGACAGCGTTTGGATCCAAGATCTGAAACGCGATGGTGTGGTAACCAGCCTGGCTAGAGAACCTCGACCTTACTGGGTGAAGACTGACAAAAACACAGTTCGTCGAAACCGCTACCATTTGATCCCCTACAAAGGTCCCTCACAAAGCAAAACTACCGTTCCGATTCCTCTCTCTCTAACGAGGGGAGAAGAAAACCATCATGACTCTCATCCTCTACAAGGAATTGAGGTAAACGAGCAACCTCACTGCCACAACAATACACTGTTGTTATCCAATTCACAAAATGAAAAAAGCAGATCCTCAAGTGGTACAAACAAATGTACAACGAGTATGGAACTCAGAACCTCAAGTGGTACAAACAAATGTACAACGAGTATGGAACTCAGAACTAGATCAGGAAGATTAGTTAAACCTGTTAAGCGCTTCCAGAACGAAGTCCAACTAAAAGGAGGAGATGTTTGAGTACTGTCTTTAAATCATATGTGTATTTAAACGACATATGATAGTTAATTATTATTGAAAACTATGTTGCATTTGTTTATGTTATGTTTAAGAGGTAATGATTTAAAACACTAACTTTTGTTAATAATAGAATTCTCTCTAAAATCCTTTTCTTATCTTTTATTTGAACTTTACATCACTTTTAAATTCGATGTCATAGAACTTTGCCGCCTGACTTGACAAAAATTCAGCACAGCCGTTTTGACTTTGTCGTCATGACGCTTCCAGGTGCTTCTTCAAGTGAAAGAACATGTGGAAGTCGCCGGCGCAAGATCTGGACTGTAGGGAGGGTGTTCAAATAGTTCCCAACCAAACTTTTGCATAAAATCTTGGGTTCTCTTTGTGACATGTGGGTGGGCATTGTCGTGAAGCAAAATGACACCTTTAGTCAGCATGCTTGAATCTTGTTCTGGATAGCACGGCGAACTCCGCTCAAGTGTCACAGTATAGGTCTCTGAATTGATTGTGTCCCCGAGGCAAAACTCCACCAACAACACCCCTTTCTGTCCCAAAACAATGTGCACATGATTTTTGGGCAGACATCGTTGTTTGAACTTGATTTTCCTTGTCATGAACATTGAGCTGCCATCTTTAAACGCCCTAACCCATTTTCTTACCATTCCTTCTCTCATAATGTTTTCTCCGTACACTGCCCTGATCTCACGATAAACATCGACTGCTTTCAGGCCTTTGGCTGTGAAAATTAATCACAGATCGAACTTCACATTCGGCGGGACTTTTATAGACGGCGGCATTTTAAACGACCACAGCCAAGTGCGCATCAGCTAAAATGGCCGTACTGGTGTCTGGTAACCAAGAGATGCAGGTACACAACGAACATGCGTGGAGCGCCGACCGTAGCGTTGCAGCGTAATTCAAAACGGTACTTACTTTAAAACACGCCTAGTAATAAAAAAGACTGGATAAAATCTCAGTAGAGTAAAAACAAGGTAGTTGTTTATCTATAGGCCTAGTATAAAAATGAATCGCAAAATGTGTTGGTAAGCGCATAACTCAACAACGGCTGGACCAATTTGGCCAAATTTTTTTAAATGTTCGTTGGAGCCATGCATATCATCTCCTCTTATTAGTTGGGTTTTATGTTAGGCTAAACACAATTTTTTCATAGAAACAAATATATCTATGCACTATTTGTGGACCAAAAGTGTGTCAAACTATCAAAATGTCAAACCCATCCATTTCATACAGGCTTTTGGTATCACAGAGAGACATTAAAAAACTAAATACTGTTTATCAAGTGATACAAAGTAATAAAAACCAAAATACTGTCTTAAATAGCACAAATAGTAAACTTTTGTGTGCCCGCTCTTTACAGTCATGCTTACACCTTGCTGTATTCGTTACATCAATACTGCAATATAATTTTTCTTCGGGTAATTTTGTTGTTAATTTTGTTTGAAGTTCCTACAGAAGGTGTCAAACTATAGGGCGTGTCAAGGTATCAATGTTGTACGGTAGTTTTTGAAAAATCTGTTTATTTTTAAAAATCTATGTAAATCGAATGTTTTATTTTAATTTAAAGATATAAGCTTTATTTATTTAAATTTGAAATAAGAGTTAGGTTTTTGTAAAAATTTCGATCATGTATATATAGGTTAAGTGTAAGAGAGGACTTGCCAGTCCTAACTTCGCCTAATAAAGCCATTTTTCATTTAATTTGAATATTTTGCTGTACGGTTTTGCAAAATTCCAATGAGTGACTCACAACACAAACAGGACTTTGAGAACACTGACCTCGTCTTGTTCGTTGACAAGAAGACTACTGACGGCAGCGATGGCGGCGGAAACTACCGACCGGACGGAATCGTCCAGCGTGAACCTCAGCAGCAGGTAGAGTTCCGAGTCCAGGAGCTGAGGCAACAGCGGCTTCTCCAAGCAGTAGTCATAGTCACTGGCCTGCCGTACCAACATTTTCATTTGCAAATTGCCATAGGAAATTGATCTATTCATTTCCACCGACATACAGAGTGAAACGTTGTAGAGCAAAATGGTTTGCATATTTGAGCTTCCTAACACCTACCGAGTCAAATGGCAACTTTGTACATAGATATGTATGTGTATGTAATATAAACCACTCTGTGTCTGCATTTTTTGTCAGATGTTCACAAAGTGTATCTGTTGTAAATTTCTAGGCTAAGTCAAAGTCAAATACTAAGGGTCGTTTTTTCAATTGCCTGGTTAGCAGCTGGTTAACAAACCTCCGATTAAGTTGTTTACAGTCTGCAGTGTTAAATGATTATTATTTGAAGATCTTTCATGCAATGAAGGTTTTACCATTTTATTGAATTTAACATGTACACATTATGCTAATATAGATAAATACAAACTGTAACACCAAAATGCAAAATCAAAACAGACAAAGTAAAACTTAACCTAAAAAAATCCAGCTTTCCTATTGGTTGGATCCCTGTCCTAATTTTAACCGCCGGTTAAGGCTGAATTGAAAAAAACGGCCCTAAGTTTGTCAATTGGTTCACCGAAAGTAGCCTTTTGGGGAAGAATTTTTCAAAACAGTGGGTTTTTATTCTATTAACACTTTCACTGCGATCGACATGTTGAAACATGAAAATTGCATATGTTTACATGCAAATTGCACGGATCCCATAGGCACCCGTAGCAGTGATAGTGTTAAACTGTATTTATGATCCGATTTTGTCTAAACACATTTATGACGCCATACCTACCAATCGTACAAAAAATCAACAAATCCTTGTTCTCCTACACTCTTCTTCAGTCAGAGCTTAATACAACACTTTCACTGGCAACTATTCTCTCTCTTGATTCTTCCAATCCTTACAACACACAGACGCAATCTTATTGTAATTTACGACTATGTTGTGATCGTGCAGGTGCATCTACCGTTCGGCCCTTTTGACAATGTTTTGATTGTTTTTTGCAGCTTTTGAAAGTAATTCAGTGTTTGTGTGTTAGTGTTAGCTGCTCCCTTATTTTTAAGCCAAAAGGCAGGTTTGACCCAAGTACTTACGGTTCACTGTTAGTACCTTGTGGAATATGTTAGCTAGAGTTGATATTGCCGTTATTCGTTGCTGCAGGATGGAAGAGCGACTGAGCTGCATGAGTTCTTGAAGAGTGTAGCCCGGCCTTTCCGGCTCATCCCCGTGATGATGTAAACCCTCCGTTGGCTTTTCGTCAATGTAAGGCATCAACTCACCTGCACAAAACGTTACCCTTGATTCCCGGTTGATTTAGATGTTCAATACAGCTTTCTGTTTCTTGGCCTTTTTTCATTCCAAAACCTTCAGCTGTTTAAAAGCTTGGCTTTCATTAAAGGACATTTTAATTAATACTAATACTGCTTGGACTGTGTATTATAGGTTCATTTCTTTTCCTGAATCTAAACAGTTTCAAAGTAATTTCCTAAGTATTTTCGTTCAAGAGTTCAGAAGAACAGAAAGAATATTTTGTTTCTTTAATCAATACAGTATAACTTTTAAGACTTAAGCTAATTACTAAATGATACTTTAGTTGGACAGAACTGCATTTGTGTGCACTAAAAGCTTATAACCTTAAAACCAATTAGGGTATTGTTTTTTTTAACATAAAAAAAAAACTATATTGCCAGTCACTAGGGCATATGCAGCCTGATCTTAGCGAAGACCTAGGGACAAATTATAATAACTTCTTCTTCTTCAAAT
Organism: Matsumurasca onukii; assembly: GCA_018831715.1. Lineage (NCBI taxonomy): Eukaryota > Metazoa > Arthropoda > Insecta > Hemiptera > Cicadellidae > Matsumurasca > Matsumurasca onukii. Next base: position 14,064,370 of record CM032065.1, read on the forward strand.
AACTTCTGACTATTGGCTGAGGCAGGGTACAAACATGCGAACTTTGGCTGCAGTCTTGCACACTACCGACCCACACCGTGCCCGTAAAGCGTGACATATGTAATTATGTAATATGTAAAAAGACTGAAATTTGTAAGAATATAAATTTTACAATATTACCAACCTTCAAAACTGAAGCGAGCATTGTAAGGAAACCCTTTATCCAATGGTTTAGGAGGTGGAACATCTTTCATCCACTGAAGTTTCTCTGGTTCTACCACATCCATGTGGGGGTACTTGTTCACAAACATTGATGCAGGGACTTCTTCCACTACGGATGACTCACTGGAAATTGATTTAATCAATGATTCTGTGTTATCCATGGAGTCAATTGCTGTAATAGAATTATTAAAAAGAAGGTCTCTGAGTGGCTTGATTACTATTTTTAAGATTCCACTCAGCTACCGCATCATTTCGTAACATTTACCAGCTATGTGGGGACAAAATTAAATAACAATTTTTTTGCTAGAAATTGGTGATTAACTACCTACCTCAAATAATAATTACGATTTAATGAATTACCTACAATCCATGTTGGTGGGTTCTACAACAACTTCCTCTGGTTTTATCTTTTGACTGGGGCTTTCACATTTTCTTCTTGATTTGAGAAATTCTATGATGGACGGGTCCATGGTTGTGAGAAGTTTCCTTCTTTCCTCTTCAATTTCAGCCGGGGACATTGCAGCCAATTTAATTACATTTTCTTGATGAATATGTTCCGCATCTAAACCTTCAACCAGGGCACTTCTTTCACCTAAAAAAGAATCTTTTAAAATAGTTTAAGGGATTGGTTCAAGGAGAATTAATAACGAGGAAGTTCATATCTTTGTTTGAAGTTTGTTGTTGATGATGAGAAGTTTAAAATATTATAGCGAACTTAGAGAATTTTAATGGTTTATGTTATTGATTAATTTTTTAAAATACATAAATGGATCGACTTAGGTCCAAGTAAAATACAGTTAGACCACTTATATAATGCAAAGAAAGGTATTATCTAATGTCAGCAGTTACACAAATTTACTACGGTAAATATGTTATTTATTTTTGTTTACTTACCAAAGCTGGCTGTGAACGATGAAGGTGTACAATCATGTGTCTCTGAAATGTCTGTGTTTTCCTTTTTTTTCTTTAGCTTTGACTCTTTGGAATTTTGCAATCTTTGTGCAAAAAGGCTTGGTTTCCGAGGGGTTGCCATCATTAATCTAAATGGAACAGATGTCTATTGTTTTGCCGCCCTAAATGAAGCGTACCATAATATCATTCCAGGTATTGCTAAAAATCCTTAATTATTGGAAGTGGATGACAATTTATAAGGTCTAAATTCAAATAAATCATTATAAAAAAATGCTCAAGTTCAGAAACAAGTAGCAGGGTCAGAAACGACTGATTATTTTGAAGGCTATAGTACTTTTTCTACACAAGAACCTCAGTTTCCAAGTTGCTTGAAGGACGAGTTTATACTGGCACAACCACAAATCGACACTTTCCTGTAATCCCAACTAAAACCACACTATACACCCCAATCCAATACCTTCATTTGTAAAATAGCCAGAAGCGTGGAGGAGTAATTGGAACAAGAATGCCCAGAGTATTAAAAACAAGTCCACGCAGAGAACACCACCACATGTGCAACTGTGGTTATGTATAAGGTACGCTTATAGTTGCATGCAGTGTAGAGCTCTGCCTTCATGGTAGAAAATACTGCAGTACATGCGAGAGTCGGCTAGATAGGCTCTCCAAACCTTAGGAGAATAAATATCGTAGTCTAACTTCAAACAGGCAAGTCGAAAACCCTACAAGGTTACCAGGCGATACAAATAACTTTAGTTAAAGCATTCTCCTACACATCTAACTTGGTAATTAGCAACTCCATTTATCCTACAATAACTTTCAGCATAACCTAAAGGTAGGATCTGAAGGCACTGGGGCCTTCCACCTTAAGAGACATAGGCAAGGGGTAAGTGGAGTCACAAAAGGCCCTCCTGCAAAGATTGGGCAGTTAGCGGTTTGGCAGACCCACAGCACATCACTCTGGTGGGGCAGGTTCGATCCCTAGACCACTTATAACTTCTTAAGTGACTTTCAGGTCACGCTAAGTGTAGGTTGAAGCTTACTTTGTTGTCCCAACTTTGCCTCATTAATAAGACAATCTGTTTTACCCCAACCGTTGTTCAGTGAGGGCTAGGCATTGTACGGCATTGGACAGGCGCCCACTCTACCTAACTTATAGAAACTAGGCTAGTACACTGTTTTGATTTGGCAGCCAAGTGCCAGCTGATAAGAGACCCCTATGATGTATTAAATAATGACGTTTGGCCTAGTTACGTCAGTTGTACTCCCAAGCTGTAGTGGGCCTTGATAGAAGTTAAGATTTTCAGTGTAAACTGAAGGTAAGTTACTTTTATTACATATAGTCTACAATAAGTCTGCATTTTCTAGAATGACAGTATATAATCCCACCTCCTTTTAATACAAGCTAAAATAGTCAGCTACATTCTCTCAGTAACAAGAAATAAGAATAGTACAGATTCACCATGTATTTTGTTTTAAGGTTAGGATTGGTTTTCTTTGTTTTCATACTTTGTTTACATCCCTTCTTTTTTCCTTACGAATTTAGGTTTAGTCAACCTATATTTTGCATCATATACTATATAACTTGCACTACAATGGTTTGTTCTAAAAGTCTGTGCATTCATGAAAAACAGTCCACCAAATAACTATAAATTAATTTCAAAAAGGTTTTGGAATAAAACAAATCTTCTAGCTATCAATTTTTAATAAGCGGTGACTGCTATTTTACATGTAAGAAAACTTGTGTTTTCAATGTAATCGAAACAAATAATACGGGAGTGTTTTCCTAGCGAGCAAGGGGTGTTCCCGTATGGTTACAAACATTGACTTTAAATATCCACATCTAAAATCAACGGTTACAACAAAAACAAAATTAACCGTAATATAACGGTCGTAAAAGGCAGTCGCCGCTTTTCTAGGAAACCATTGCATAAGGCCCTCATTAACAGCCACCTTAACAATAATTATTTTAAACAACATAAATACGCTTCGCCAAATTGTACTCGTATAACAGTGAAAGATTACTATTGATTTAATGAATTAGTGATTTATTCAGGAAACACACTGTATACCGTACACTATATTTTGGGTAGTAATTTCTAATTTGCGGGCACGAGTATCATGCACAATCTTTATTCTGTTTGATATTACTGTGAATTAGGGGACTTAATCATTTACATATCTACTCAGTGATATACTGTTAGAAATTTGTTAACAAAAACAATAAACTTACAAGGAGATGAGCCTTGAAATTTGGTTTCATATTGTGTTTCCTTGAGGTAGTTCAATTAGGCTACTATTAACCAGGCGCTACTACAATAAAGCGGCCTCACACGGGTGGACGTTTGTAAGAATGTGTTAAGTTAAAAACGATCGACAAGTGATTTATTTATTTAACAGTACGTGTATATCAGAATGATGTTAGCCTACGGACGTAGCGTCTGATAACACGTCTGTAGCCAGCTGGACAGGTCACGTTTTTCCTCCTTTGTCTTCTGTTATTTCAACAATACGTCCATTTCACTCTCCCAGCACTCAACCTATTATCAACCCACTTTTGTGCTACGAAGAGCACGTTTTAAGGTGATAATTGAATTACACGAAGAGAAGACAACCTTATGTGTAGTCATTTCCAACGGTGGACACGCTAAAAAGGGAATGCATTTATTACAATGCACACTATAAACCATTATCGTTTTTGGGAAGAAAGATTCTAATGTAGGGAGTGTTTGTTATTCTTGTTGTACTCAGTACTCATGATGCATTTTGTGAGATATTATTGTCATTCGTTCTTTGGTATTTTCAAAGGTTTTGTACATTAATTTAAAGTCGAACGACAGTTTTATGTAATGTACGTATGATTGTATAAACTGTTCTGCATATAATTAGACTTAGTAGGTGTTGGGAGGCTCAAAACTACTACAGTCTTGTTCTACGTAGTTTCGTGCTTTATAGTGGTAGACATGAATAGCTCGATTGCCAAATGCAATGCAAAAATGATTCCCAAATGCATGGAAATTCATGCTGAAAATAAATGTAATGTTTGCTATATTACACTCGGCAAGACAATTGCTGGAAGAAATAAGGGTAATTAATCTTTTTCCGGAAGAGTAAGCACTACATCACCATTCATTATCCAAACAAGGGTAAGGTGAAGACACTTATTGAAACTACAGTATCTTGGAACAAACAGTATCTTTCAAAATATAATACCTTAACTCCAAATAATTACAAAATTTATTTCTTATTCATAATTATTAAATAATTTAAAGTGAGTGCTATAGGTGAACTGTTCTTGTCCAATACCCTAATACCTTAATTTTAAATTCAGCTAAGTTCGTAGCTTGTGCTGTCACCAAGTGTTTGTGCATTTTGTATTGTTTTGTAAGCTAGTCTGTTAAGATTTTATTTATTACGACGAAAGCACACAGCACACGCTCACATTTGGTTTTATTTTACTAGTTTCCTTACGCTAGGAGTTTTAGGCTAGCTCATTTTTTATGTTTTTTGTTTTGTTTTACGTTTCTTTTCACCTAAAAACGGGAACAGATTTGAGATCCCGAAAAATCGTGATCTTTTGATCACTAACGATGGGAAATATCCGTATAATAATATTTAAAAGTCAGATAAACCAATACGACCAACAGTCTACCTGAACATTCAATTGGATGTTTAAACTTGTATAGGCCTACTGTATGTAACTGAATGAAAAAGGTCGGCTCTTATACCGACGTGAAACACAGTGAACGCGTAACGCAGACGAGTTTTATTCCGGACACGTTTGTGAGCTTGATCCTCCAGAATCAAATCACCCCTGGGATCATTGCCGATACGATCCGGCAGGAGCACGGATTCCTACTGAAATGCAAAGTTACTGGTTCACAATGAATAGCATCATTCCCGCTGTTTGTTGATATTAAACAAACCTAGACTCTATATACATATAGCTGATGTGGAGCCACAAGCGCGACCGTGAACACTGGCGAATTTCCTGTAACGGGGTATTATTTACACCGAAAGTGCCCTTTGGGGCACCTAAAATGGGGTTTATGAAAACTGTATTTTCACCATCAGCAAAATCCAACCAGCCAGAATAAGATGACGGCGGAAAACAATTTCCAAGATCCTCTCTACAGTTCGTATATTTTGTCCGATTTTTATACAATGTTATAGACCTATTCCTGTTGTAAATACGATGTCAGTCAAGTCCGTTAGCCAGGCAAATCGGAACACCGGAATATTTTTTTGTGTAAGTTTCAAAAAATATGGTTTTCTTATCTATAAACAATATATTGCATCATATTCTAATGGTATTCCAAATAAATATGTAGCCTGTTTTTGTTACTCATCAATATACCAAAAACTTTGGAAGTCCATTCAGTCGTTTTGTAGTGGCGGCCCAATAATTTTCCGTTATAACAACGGAATTTCGTTAGTCCGATTCTAATGAAATTTTGAGATACAGTAAGTTTGCCCTTGATTATATTATGTATTGAAACTTACTGACAAATACTACGTAAATTTGAGACCAAAGGTCGAAGCGAGACTGTGAGCGTAACGAAAATTATAACTTTAACAGTACTTACGAGATTATCAGATAATAATAGGTCTAACCACTCTTTTAAACGTTCTAAGCATTGTTATTAGATGATAAAATCACAAAATATCAATTGGTTCGCTACGCTCACAGCCTCGCTTTGGCTTTCGGCCTCAGCTTTCCTCTTACGCAATCTACAGCATTGAGGCTGTACATTTCGCTCATTACCTCATAACGCTTGTGGTAATAGAACACGAAAATCTGAGGTTGTGAGTAGAGCGATTGAGATTTACAATTAGTGAATTAAATTATAAAAGTGCAAAGAAAAATTTATCTGGAATAGAATATTTATGAGGTAGTAAACTTAACCCAATTAAAATCGATAGTTAAGAGTCAATCTATTTACAAAACAGTAAATTTCTTTTTAAAATGGGTCAATCATTCCGATTACACAAAACTAATAGAGCAGCTAATGTCTTTGCCACATAAAGACCATTGAACAATATTATATTTATGCTGCCCTAGGGAAAAACAAGTCAAACTAAACCTTTTTCTCCTAGCAATAGAAGAGAAACTTTAGCTCGTCAATACACTTGTCTAAAGCAGCTGTTCTTAAAGCAAAGAAATAACATTTTAATTGGATTACGTTATTACAGAAGAGGAGAATTGCCCAGAAATAGGTCATATAAAAGCTGTAAATTCGCAATGAAATCTGGTCAAAGTCAGAGGTTCGTGGGTGTATTATTATTTCCAGACACAAAGGGTCTCTGAGGACGAGGGTTTGGAAAAGAAAGCTGTCCACTGATTGAGGTCTTTCAAAGACTTTAACTCCAGAGTGATATTTCTTAAAATCATGATTTCGAGACCTCTCTCGATCCGTAGAATTTATACAAACCGTCTGAGAAGTGGAACAAAGGGTTTCGTGAAATGTGACGGAATTAAAATTCAATTTTATACACTTTCGTTCCTTGCATTGTTGTATATGTTTTACTTTATTTGATGCGATTTATCTTTGGAAACTCGTGAGTGTCTTGAGAGGGTAAACTGCAGTAAACCATTACACAAGACTGTGTGAGTTAACAGGTGGCTAAGTAAGAGCAAAGCTGCGGTAAACCCTCTTAAGCCCAACTCCAAGTAAATATTTTGATCGCATTTCCAAGCGTGCTAAACACACAAGCAAAGGAAAGGGCAATTAAGTATTGCTATTTTAGTGATTAAAATATACTTTTGAGTATTCTGGTGTACAGCGATGATCTTGTTAAAACGTACTTACGGTAACGTTTTATGCTTTAGCAAAGATTATGTTAATAATGATTAGATTGCGCATAGATGCCTCATGGCTGAGACAGAAAAATCAACATAATTGTGGCAGCCCAAGCACAATAGCGCTGCGAGTGCTGCCTTCTCTCACCGTCTTTCTCCCCCCTCGGCTACACATGCTTGTCAAATGCCAATATGACCAAATCGTGTGATTTTCGAAAACAAACGAACTTGCGGATGCATTAGTAGCTCTATTTGAGACTTAAAAGAATTTCCTCGCAGCACTATCTGTGCTTGGGCTGCCGCAACTATGTTGATTTTCCTGTCTCAGCCATTCGGCATCTATGCGCAATCTACTATCATAACATTATCTTTGGCTTTAGTTTAGTAACATTACGAGAAGGTGTTTATAATTTTCATTCTAATGATAACCCGTAGTTAGGCCCGGTATATTCACAGTGTTTTCCCCGCGTTCTGTGGACATCTCCTCTATGAGCTTTTGAAGATTTGGTAAGTAGAGAATATAATCTAAAGAATTTATAGCTGTCAAAAATAAACAAGCGGTGCACCTACATGCATCAATCTTGGACTACTCGAAAAATGACCGTTGGTAGCGAACAGATTTTAGCATTTAGTTGATTTCTAACTATACACTCCATGGCTAGAAATGTTTTCTACAGCGGAAGAATCCTGCCCTGGTTCCTTGTTAAACGGGAGGTTTAAGGCTATCAGAGTCGTTGGGTATCGTAAATAGATATCTTTTATGACAGACAAGTTTTAAAGGAGATTTATGTCTTAGCAAAATTGAACGTTCAAAGTCGAAGGTTTGAAAGGATTTCAATCAGTGGACAGCTTTCATCCATAAGTCCTTCATCCTTTGCGTTTTGCAAAAAGACAAACCTTTGAAGTTTAAGGAAAGTAATCCGTACATTTTAAATATAGATCTGGATACATCCACTTTACTTTTTAGGCTTGCTTGACACGTTTTAGAAGAATCTAACAATAACATTGTAACGAAATATTATACTGATGCAAAGTGTACCTAGTTTATCTTTGGGGATGGGAGAAATTCTTTTTAAAGTCATGGAAAAAAGTTTAAAACCTTGGAGGAAAATCTAACTCTCTGCGGTTATTATCAACGGGGTTATTCAAACCATATTGTTGGCTTTTATAGTATTAAATATATTTATACATATAAAGTTTCGCTATCACACACCTAGGATTTGCGTTGCGAGGTTCAAAACTGTTAACAAATTTGTTCGACGTTTTGTTCTCTTTGATAGAGAAATTGAAATACCTAGTGAATATCGCTTAAGAATTATTGTTGAAGTTCTGTAGTATTATTCTAATTTTTTTAGTGATCTTAAATGTGCTATTTTTAACCAGGTGGAATGCTACTTAAGTTAAAAGAAAAAAAAACAAATACATATTTCATTTTTTTAACACAGTACGGTATTGTAGTTTGTTATAGTAAAACTTAATATTGTGCTGTCTATAGCAGTGGCAATGCGTACTCCCCCCTTCACAGTCCACAAAGAAATTTTACAGTGATGATTTATTATACAAAATCGTAGAGTTGGAAATGACCAAAGGAAATCAAACTAAGTGCGGCCCTGAATCTTTGGGTACAAAGAAAAGCCAACTTTCAGAGACGGCGTTTACCTCTTCACGTAGTCAGACTGAGCCTCATCGTGAATGCCGACCATAGTCATAATCACTCCAACTAATACAGATTAGGAATAGTAAAAGTACGTAACATACGTAATGTACATACTCGACGTACATAATGTGAAACCAGGCCATGTAATGATAACAAAACGTAACTATTCAGACCTCTCACTCGTGTTATTTGCATTGAAAAGGAATATTCATAGGCAAAGGGTGGAAATATTCATAAACAAAAATAAAAGAGTCTTTGATACATACAGCTGGGAGAGTTATGGAAGGTGCGTGGAGAGGGAAGGGTTGCTGGTTGAGGTAGGGGGTTGCCGTCTGATCAGAGCTACGATTTTTCACACCGATCCAGCGGAAATTATCTCTTTGATTTATATTCACACGCGTTCATCCATTAATGTGTGAAAAACGAGCGAGTTTTGTTTCGTTTCTTCAGTTAATATCAATGCGCTCTTCCGGTAATTTGTTAAACCTTTGATGTGTGTCGGATTTTCAGTTATTGACCAGCCACCTTTTCCAGAACTTGATATCAATTTTCTTTCGGGGTCGTTGAATACCCAATATCTAAATACTAGGCCCTAGTCATTTGGAAAAATGAGATTTTCATGTCCTCACTCGAAACCTGAAATGAGAAATGAAATTCTGATCCCAGAACACGTTTTGCAAGAAAACCGCTAGTTAAAGATGATTCTAGTTACAAAGAAAAAACAAAAGTGAAGTGAATGTAGTGTGATTATAATTAGGGCTGCGCTGTACGGGCGGAAAAAAAACATTGTCGATGCAGATGTTTGCAGTTTTAAAAACACCGCCGCTATAAATAGTGTTACTAAGAGTGTTAACATTTTCAAAGGAACGGTCAATATAAAAATGGAATATCAAAAATGTGGTGCTCTAGATAATATTTTGTCATCATGTAAATATACTTACATGATGACATCCTCACTGTGAGATAGTCATCCTCACTGTGAGCAGAATTGTTTAGATTGTAAACCCTTGTATCGCCACTAAAGGCGCTTGTACACGGTCTAGGCGAGAGTTCGAACTATCTAGTCGCTCAACAACATAATAATTATTAATAATTCACTGTCAATATTTGCAATCCAAAATTATTTTTTTGACATCAAAACTATAATACAATACATAAAATAAAACCTATTACCACTGGTAAGACTGTAATAAAAGTTAAGCTTAAAGAATAAGTATGCTTAATTTTGCTGGCCAGTGAAATCATGTACCTTGTAAAACAATTTTAAAAGCAAGTAGTTTTTAATTTTGTTTTAAATTGATTTAAATCCATATCTTTTACGTGGATTAGTAATCTATATATTTATTATATAATTGCCTACCAGCTTCCATAGGAAGCTTATCACACATTTGTAGTCTGTGGTAGGTTGGCCGAATTGACTGATTTCTGGTGTTGTATGCATTATTCTGTTCTACGAACGAATATTTGGATGCAAAAAACAACGTTTGTAATATGTATAGGGATGATACTGGCAATATGGATAAAGATTTGAATGCTTCTTTGCAAGACTCTCGGTGTTTAAGCCTGGCTTTTATTCTAATTTCTTTCTTTTGGAGTACAAAAGTTCTTTGAATTTTGGTTTTCAGAGCAGTTTCCCCATAAACATAATCCGTAGGAAAGATGGGGATGTATAATGTATGTCATTTTCAAAACATCTTGGTTGCAATGTAATGACAAACTTCTTAACAGAAATAGTCCTGTGGACACCCTGTTACATACCAAATCGATTTGGTGATCCCAAGACAGTTTTTTATCCATCAAAATACTCTTACGGCTTTTAAAATACTCTATACAACCTTTAGTATTTTCAATTGCAAGATCTTTAAGAGCATTGTAGTTATTTGCATTGAAACTAAGCGTTGTCTCATCAGCGTATTGCACCACGTTACAGTTGTTTAAATGATTTCCAAATAGCATTTCTTTGCATTTATTAACATATAAAATAAACAAGTAGGACCAAGAATAGATCCCTGGGGACACCATGGTTCAAGTCTATTTCATTAGACAAATCACTTTCAATTTGCACCTGATGAGTTCTATTACTATAAAAAATTTTTAATAAAAAAAGTGAACCGACTTCAAAAATTTGTTTAATGAAAAGCTCTAAAGGGAAAAATAACTTTAAATGCATAATATCACGTGTCTTAGTCTACTATAAATGTATTTAGTCACTGCTACCAAACTTCAATAAATTACAAAATGGAACTGAATTTCTTGTTTACACAATGCATTGAAATTCCACATATTGGTCTTAAAATCAGCTTACTATGACTTGAATGTTTCATTTCGATGGTGTGAAATATTGGACTGGCTATAAAGCTTTAAACCCAGTTACCACTAGTTTAAGGTAACGTTGATCCATACATTTTGGAAAATGTCATGTAATTGGTGGCGCTGACCTAAGAAATTTCTTGGACAAATTGCAGCGCCGACTTCAAGTTCTGTTTATAGTATTAACTGGTTCGCCTTCCTCATCAATCATAAACTCAGTGATAAATATAAACTATTCATTATTAAGACGGTAACAGTTTTGTCTCGTCAATTAAAATTTTATTTTATACAGTTTTATTTAGACGAATGTTATGATACGAGAATGCTAGTTAACTTAAAGAAATAAGCTCAAAGAGCTAATATTTCTTCGAATTGAACCTAATGAGATATTTTGAATTTAGCAACTTAATCACTGTTAGCTTCACTCGCATTTGCGACTTTTGCTGGTTGAAGGATTTTGTTTTCTTATTGCCAGGTTACAAAATTTTTTACGGTATCTTCGTTTACAGTGACGTTTTGGCCTTAATCTGTTCGACTTAGGGTACTTCGATCTTCTTTTTGTAAAATTGTAGGACCATTTTCTGCTCATGATCATGCTTTGGTATCGCAAATTAGTGGTGCTATTTATTTTTTCATAGCCATTAGTGGTTCTTAATTTTAGTTTTCCTTCAACAAAGATTAAAGGAACCAAGTTGGGGCCTTTTCTGAAAAGTCTATTGTTTTCCAGTGTAATTCGTTAACGGTTCAATAACGTTAGAATTAACACATTCGCTGGCAAAGGTCAACGAGCAATTCGACCTTTTGGGCACAAACTTCTGATAAATTAAAATCTTCATACATAGTATCAAAACTATCAGGGGTATCATTTTGGAGACAATTTCATTTTGTACAGACCGGTTAGTTATCATTTCCGTTACATCAAAGTAAAAATTCAAACGCAAAATTACGTTATTATTTGGTACCTTTGTGTATTAATTCGTCATTTTGCGTAAGTTTTAGAACATTTAAATTTCTATTTACAGGGTTAAACATGTTTTTTTGATGTTATTATTGTATGAGGTTCAAAGAAAATAAACATAGTGTTACCCAGTTTCAAAGATGTATATTTGCGACTGGTTTAATAAAGCCATCATCTTGGCGAGTATAATAAAACAATATTCAATATAAATACTGTATAACAAATATTATTTTGTTTCTATAGCCATTATATTACATACGTTTTATTTTGATTAGTTTGGTATCCTTATTTTAATATTTCTTTTATAAACCGCCAACTTTAGCTCAGTATACGACTCCGCATGACATTTCGGACGTTTTATTAGGGTGTTCAAGGGTTATACAAAATTTCAAACATTATACTTTCTTAGGAAATGTAGGTATACACAGAACGATAGTGTTACCATGTTTAATATATTAGACAAAAACAGTTCCTATGGCTTTCAAACTTAATAGAAAGGTTTAAAATATTGCGTTTTTTTAACAAGAAGGAGGCCAAAGCTCCATAAATATAAAGAATATCATATTAACCAACCATATTTTCTAAAAGACAGTTAAACTTTACTCTCACTAGGTATCTTCAAAACTTCGATCAATGTATAGCTCTATAACTCTGTAATGACAAAAAAGAAAGATTTTCATGTATTTTTAGAACAAATTATGTTTTATCTAGGCCGAAATCAAAGGTCCCATGAATTTAAGGAAACCATGTTATTGGCAATTTAATTTTACGTCAAAATATTTTCATTTAAGTTTTATTTGTTTAAAATAGTCCTTTTACGGCGCAACACATACAGAATATAAGGTTTTACTTTTTATATATAGAAGAATACAATTGATTCAAAAGATTTTCATATGGAATCACTGTGGAGGTACCCTCTAAAAACAAATTAAACCGCGTTCAAAGTTATGCGTGTACAAACATACAAGAATCTCACGTCGAATTGTGTAGCCTCCTCCTTGCGTAGAAAGTCGGTTAAAATAGTAGTCATTCAAAGTCATGTTTAACCCATAAGTTGTAGCTTTACAGTAAATTAATGTACAAGTCTACCTGTATAATAGAATATCACCTTTTAAACCATCAAAACATCTCTTGTTCCTCTGCAACCGACCGTTTTAAGTAATAATTTCAATTTAATTATTTTGTCGGAATTTCTTAACTTTGACATTCAGAGCACTGGGCAGAAATTAATGTAAGCTGTCAATTTTGAGCTTATTCTTTTACTAGCCTAGGTTTCCAAGGATACAGTAAGTAAACAGCTGTCTTATTTTATAACATATTCAAATAATAACAGCTGTTATGGCTTTGAAACTTAATAAAATGCTTAAAATTTTGTGTTTTTAGCGAGAAGAGCCGTATCTCCGTAAATATAAGGAATACCACATTCGCAAACCATATTTTCTGAAAGACAATTAAATTTTACCCTCACTTGGTGTCTTCAAAACTTTGATTACTAGTACAGCTGGGCTTCTATAAACGTATAAAGTCAAACAAAGAAAAATGTTCATGTAATTCTTGAATAAAATATGTTTTATTTCAGCAGATACCAAAGATTTTCGAGATTTAAGGATACCAAGTTGTTGGAAATTTAATTTTACATCGAAATAGTGTATTTTAAGCCCTTATGTACTTCAAAATAGTGCTTTTACAGCTCAAGATATGCCGCAAATACAGGGATTTTTTGGATTTTTTTGGAGTTTTTTACTTTTTTTATATAGAAGTTTAAGGTTGATTCAAAATATTTTTATATGGGACCACCGGGGCGGTAACTTCTACAAAACAAAACAAACCGCGTTTAAAACGGTAGCTGCGTTAAAAAGTAATGCGTGTACAAACATACAAGAAAAAAAAAAAGTCTCAAGTCGAATTGTGTAACCTCCTCCTTGCGTAGGAAGTCGGTTAAAAATAGGTATTTATCCAATTGTAGGAGTTTACACGAATTCCATAAGCAAATAAGTTATCTAGTAATTTAACATGATTTAGGCAATCGAAAGCCGTGGACAGGTCCAAAAAGAGATTCATTTTTACGCTCGTAGACTTCAGTCGTAAGGCAAACTACGTTGTCATTTTTCGACCGCCGTAATTGATTCCTCGTAAAATCTGGCTACAAATAGACCGTAGATATATAAATTGTATTGGGCTTAGTGATGCGGTGATATTAGTATAAATCATGTCTGCACTATCTGCAGGTGTCAAGCCTGGAATCTGCACTCTCGCGAGTCCCAGAGGTAATATCCTGCTTCTCATGTCCCGGTACTTGATATATTCCACTTCACATATTACTTCTTCTCCATCATGTTAATATCGAATGAAAAATGAGTTAGAAATTGGATTGCGTTATTCAAAGTTCGTCTAGTTATTAGCAAACTGACACAAATCTTCATTCAACACAAAAAGCTTTATGTCACACTTTTGAACACATGTAAACAAGATGATTAATGAGTTGAGCTAAAAACACAGCTTAAAATGTAAATAAGTTGGTGAGTATTCAATCACTTATTTTAACTGCTTACTTAGGATTTAAAACATGGTGGCATTTTTATAATGAAATAATAACCAAGTGTATTAGGTTAAGTACTTAGTTTTGCACATGTAGGTTTATCCGAAATACAACTTTATGATTAAACTAGTGTCATTATCTAATTTCCTTTGGGAAAATGAGATATTCATGCCGTCATCATGGTAAGAAGGCCCGGACCATGAAAGGAGCACCAATCCTGACCCCCAGAACAAGTTTTGAGCATTTTTCAACACCCTATACTGTATGTACTATATGTATACGTGTGTATCATCTCTACAGATCGCATTTTTGTCCAATGTTCACCAAATTCTTTATTAATGTTCCTTTTGTAAATATCTTGATCAAGTTTGTTTACCAACAACATGGAACCACCGTCACTCCCCTCTAGGGGGGGGGGGACTTTTCACACAAAAATAGGTTTTAATGATCACAGTAAATTTCGTCCGATTTATAAAAAAATCAATTACATAATATGCATTTTGTTGTTATACATCCAAATACTAAACATTTTGAAATCCGATCGAGTATTTTCAAAATGGCGGCCAAAAAAGTGATTTTTCTATAACAACGGAATGAATAGGTAATTCGATTTTATTGAAATTTAAAATATAATGTTTTCCTTTCATGTATAACTTTCAGTAAAACCCCCGTATGTCTGAGGCCGAAGGCCGAAGCGAGGCTGTGAGCGCAGCAAGCAGCCTCGTAACACTCGTCATAATAAACATATAAGTCTGAGGCCGAAGGCCGAAGCGAGGATGTGAGCGTAGGGAATAGGAATGACAAATTGCAAAGAAAATTCTATTCATTCATGCCAGCAGCGCTTTGGCGCTTAGCTGCGAATCGGCCTTGTGCTTTTATTATCCAGCAACCAAGTTCTTATTCTTATTCCCAAGTGAAAAGTGTTCACTTTAGAATAGGGTTTAGGGTGTCAGCTTTTCAGCCTTTTGACAAAATGATAGTTGTTAAAATAATACTAGGTGTGAGATTTAAAGTAACTATGTATTGTTTAGCCCACGTACTCCTCAAATTATCTACTGTATTAAAATTTCATTTGAAATAATATGAAGTTTCCTAGCCCACAGTATGGTTTATGAGGTGTGTAAAGCATGGACATTTCCATTACATAACAGTAATAAACAGAACGTGCTTTACCATTCAAAAAGTTAGCGGTGTTTGTAAACTTGTTTTGAATGAATTATCGAAGAGATTAACAAACAAAATAGGCCAATAATAGTGATTTATTCACCACTACCGCTTTCGACAGTTATGCTGTCATCTTCAGGTTAATGTTTTTGAATAAACAAAACACAAACTACCATGACCTTACAACTAGCGTTTTGCACTTTGATCTTAAACAGACAAAACATCGTGTTAACAATAGGTTTGTTTACAGATTAGTTTAGCAGTAAATCCAAGATATAAAATGCAACTTTGTAAACACAAGTGTGTCCTAAGGTAAGTGAGATTGACTATTCTTTTATTTTCACGACAACAATCGCATTTGGCTTCTAATTAGTTTAATAACATTAAAATTTAAAAAACATCTTAACTTGTGCCAAACCAAACATTTTACTTAAGATCTATTTAAAGACACATTCTTACCACAAAACTCTAAAATAAATACCAATACAGTTCTGTTCAGTTTTTTCAATCCTCATATTATATAAATTCCAATATTTTATTAGAAATCCAAACAAAGATTCTTAAACTTTTATAACATTTATTTTACACTTAATATTATTCTAAATATTGTACTTGCCTCATTGTTATTTTTCTCTTCAATGTGTTCAGTAATTTAATTTGTAAATATGTTTTGCTAAAGTTGGCGATCTTTTATTGCATATGTTTAAATTGTCACTGTCATCTATCTCATCACAACAAATAAAGCACTCAAATTAAATCTTGCTCCGAACATTAATATCGGACTTAATTAAGAAGTTAAAATTTTGGTTTTGAGTATAAAACTATGAGACTTGTGAACAAGATTTTAAAGTGTTATTTAGGACTGGTCTTTCTGTTGTTGTTTTTTGGCAACTCTCCATCGTAAGTACCGTTCCTTGATACTTTGCTTTTAACAAGTGAAAATACATCACAGAGTAATCCAGGCAACGAATGCTCGAAAAAAGGTTCATAGGGAAATTAATGGAACACAATTTTGACTTCGTAACTTTGTTTGGAATAGTTAGGTGTGAACATATCAAAGTCCCCAGCACTTTGAGCCGGTGGAGGAGAAGGGGTCTAAACGGTACCATCTTTAGTTGTTTACTTATATCTCGAAAATTATGCGTTGTGACGACGTAAACATATACAACATGAAAGCTGATTGAATTTGCTACAAGTTGTACATAATAATTTCGGATATCTTGTATAGGTTTTGAGATATCTGCTCTCAAAAGTCTGTAATTTTGGAAAGAAAACATTCATGCCTCACATATGAATATTTTGTTCTTTTTGATTAGGTAGCTCTTGAAGATTCATCTAAATAATAGGTTTCGGTCATAATAAAGTTGTATGAAACTAAATTTCCACCAAAACTATGTACTGTTTTCATTAAGTATAGGACGGGTTTTCGCTAATTTGCATACTTACCGAAGTTTAGGCAAAAAATAACAAAAGTGACATGATTTTCGCAAAATAAAACAATTTTCCGGCCAAAATATTTGTCAGCAAACCTCAAATTCGTGTTCAGCGACCTCGAAAACTTACAGAGTACAGGAATAGGATTGGACAGGACCTAAACTTTCCTCTAAATTATTTCCTAAGGTGACTAGCCTATTGCCCTCTTCAAAATCACGGCTAAGTTGGCTTATCAGAATTATTATTACCTGGAAAATTGCATTGTTAATTCTTTTATACATTAAACAGTAATCTGTAGTTATACAATGAATCAACTGTTTAAAAGTCATCCAGTTGACATGAATTTAGTTTTCGTCTAACAGCATGTTTGTGTCCTAGATGTGTTTATGCGGCGGTTGGTCTCATTGTGTTTGCACTTGTCGGGCTGTTCGTCGTGGTGCCCCTGGCGTTCCACTGGGTCCCGGGTCTCATGCGAAGCTTCATCTTCGTGCCTCAAGGTTTGTCCTCTCTGCACACCCTTGAAATATTCTAATTCAGGACATTTCTTGATGCTGCACTGTCATTTAATTTATTGTACAACATGTATTTGTACGTATGAACTACAAATTAAAAATAATATACTGTATATAATAAAGGTTCTTAGACGTTCTATTTATCTAACTACCTTAAAATCCATAAGTTCTGCTAATAAATTACATTGTTAACCTAATTGAGAAAATAGATACACTTGAAGATTCATAGCTAAAATTACAGTTACAAAGTTGTAAATAATAAAGAGGTGATGGTCGAAAAAGGTAGCTGATGATTTTCCAGATGAAATCCCCGCCAACACTGATTACAAACATCCTGAGAGTCTTGGATTTTATGGAGGGAGAAACTTTTACTTGAAAACAGAAGATGGGGCCACACTTGGAGTCTGGTTGGTAGAAACTTCTGAAAGTTATCTTATTTTAAGAACTTTGTTAAATAAAAGGGTGCTGTAGTGTTTATTACCAAATTTCTTTTGGAAAAATGCTATATACATGTCTTCAAAGGCATGAAGAAAGACAGGCAAGTAAGACCCAGGCTTGGAACCATGAAACGAGCACCGATTTTGACCCCCAGAACACGTTTTGAGCATTTTTTCCTTCTATACAGGATGAGTTTTAAATGTCTCCCCACCTTATGCACAAAATTCCTGTTGTCTTCAGGCACACCCTACCCGTCGGTCTGGGAGAAATGCTGCGAGACATGAACTCTACGGAGGACAATGTTGAAGAAGAGTTCTACGACAAGGTTTTGTCCAACGCGACAGTGTTCCTGTACCTGCACGGAAGTGCTGGCTCACGCACCTCTAGCCATCGCTTGAGAGTCTACCGTCTCCTCAACCAGCTGGGCTACCACCTCGTCACATTCGACTATAGAGGTAACCCACAGCCACACAATACACCTGCCTCCTCCACTTTACACTACATTTCATACCACTGAGTATAATATTAAACGTTTGGTCTGCTGATTCCACTTTGTTGGCTTTTGGCACGAGATTAAGTAGCCCTTGGTACGTAATTTACCCCCAAAAAGTGTGTTTATGATCCATTTTGTACGGAACAACAACAATTTATATGTAAAAACATTTACGTCTTTGTGTAGCAAAACAAGTGTATTAAAATTAAAAAAAACTTGTTTATTGTTTGAAAACTTTTACCACTACCTTGGTCTGGTGGATCGTATTTATACATTTTTGGCATACATGTTATGATGCAAGGACATAAATGTTTATACAAAGTGTCGTCAAAATGCAGTTTAGAGTATTAACCCCATTAATAAGGGCAAATCCCCAAAGGAACTTCCTGTTTTCAATTATTAACTGATTTCGCTGGTTAATGAGCCAAATGTTGAGTTTATAAAAGTATTTTGTTATTTATCATATCAATTATTATATATTGGTCACTAATATACAAAACGAAACCAGTGTGCTTTGTTCAGTTATTTCATGCACAATATAATTCTAGTAACCCTTAGTGAGTCATGTATGTTTACATACAGCCTGTTCCAAATTTTATGATCACAACGGTGGTCTCGTAAACTAGACAACTTTCTTAAAAGGTCAAAAATGAAACATATGATAATTTAGGCCTATTTGATAGACCCTTTAAGACAAAACTTTCGCGCACACCGTTAACTAACTATGGTAAAAATCCATTTTTCGTCAAAAACTTTATTTTATGCCTACCTCTTGTACAAAGAAAAGAGTTTTAATGAAACAAATGGCATTTGTGCTATTTCAGTCTACACTTTTAGAAACAAATAATAAAAATATAACTCCTTCACTTTATTTTGGCTAGTGAAGACATTTGCCCTAAGGGTTAAATTCATGTCGTCAGCGTAATTATTATAGAATAAGTTCACAAAAGTGGTCTACGTATATGACATCTAATTTAAACAAGATCAGATCGTAAAGGCTAAACATGACGGGGTTCTCCCTCAGAAAAACCCACCTTAAATCAATAATTCCCTATGCACTTCGGTCACTGTAATCACTGTAATATAAATCCACTTTACTGCCTGCCAACTACGTTTATTTGAAACTCTTTACCCTTTTCTATTTGATTGAAAACAAAAAGTTCTTTTATTAAGAGTTGTATTTTATCAACTCAAAGAAGCTGCTAGGTTTGTAGCGTGTGCAGTGTGCTTGGTGATTACAATCTATACCGGTTCAGTGCAACTTTTCATTCAAGGTCATTTCCGGAACAAATAACAATCTAGTAAAATCTAGTAAACTTGGTTGTACAAGTGTTGCGGTTATTATTTAGAAATTAAAATGTTTATCTTTAAATCAATGCAAATGAGAGAGAAAACCGTTACATTAGAGGTACCCGGACCCCATGCAGTTCATGTTCTGTAATGGCCTTCTCAGCCCGGAAAACCCCCCTCCATTTCCAAAACCCCTGGCTAAAAAAACGTACTGACTTATTTGTCCTCAGTTCTGAGATTGAAAATAGCCAATCCAATCTTTTCACTTAATCATCAAATTTCAGCCAATCAAAATTTTAACCACTGCTCTTGACAGCCCTCAGACCTTCAATAAACGTTCAACTTTTTGTTTCTTTCTACTGAGAGGGTTTGTTACTTTTTTCTCTGCTGTCAAGTTGGTCCCTTATTTCTTTTCTGACAGTCAAGAATTCATTGGTTACATTTCAACTTTATAAAAAGTAATCAATGTCAAAATTTAAAAATGATCACGAAATAACAAACGTTTTTAATTATTCACAAATGTATTGATTGTGTTCCCAGGTTATGGGGACTCGACTCTACACCCCAGGGGAGAGAAGGACCTCATCACTGACACCACGACAGTGTACTCCTGGCTCAAACAGAGTCACCACCGGCAGAATCTTTCTGTGGGGCCATTCTCTGGGAACAGGGTAATATACTGTAATGATGAGTATTTAAAATACACACAAAACTAAGTACAAATTTATATACTCTGGATTTAGTGTCTAATCTACCATAATCTACCATTCTTACTGTACAGCAAATTCATTTGAACTGCTTTTTGGCGCTGAAATCGGACCATTCTTTGGATATGTAAACACCTAATAACCTTATTTGCCATATGCAGAGTAATATTGTGTGACAAAATAAAAATACTAAAACAAGAAAGCTGTGAGGTAAAAAGGTAAAGTTTGTCTTGTTGTGTTCGCTCTAACACGACCTTTACCGGAGTTGTGAACAATACCTACCCCTTAAGTTACCATCTGAGAAACGGCAAGAACCTTGATGTTCCAAGATGTGCGTTTTTAAACAGTTTTAGTGCACTCGTCCACACTTTGTACGTATTTTGACATTTATTTTCTCTCATTCTAATGCAGCACAATAAAAACCTGAAGGACCAGATAAACAACAATGTCATGTAAACAGGTTAAACTGGTTTAAATGTGTTCAATGAAGCAAAAATGAACTTGAAACAAGTAAACTTAGTAAATACAACAACCTCAAACTTTGGATTGTTCTATTTAACGTCCTACAAAAAAGTAAGCACGAAAGACACCTAGAATGTGGAAAGAGGGAGAAATGGGAAATACCTGCTGGATAGGACCAACGGTCCTCTCTGCCCCCAAGTCAGGTCTAAAACTGTACATATAATTAGTCTTTACAGAGTTGAGATGGATTGAGAGTGGGTTTAGCATTGACTTTCCATGGTGGAAAGTCAATGGTTGTGATGAATTGAGAGTAGGGGTGTGAAAGAGAGAGGACGACGCACCGACCTCTGGTGAAAGCTATCACCAGCTTGTCTCGATCTGTAGGTTTCATGGCAATATCTGAAGTTGACAGTTACGTCACATAGAGGTGCATAGCATCTTATGAGAATGGGCCAACCATTACACTAGCCTTGGGAGCACCGCCTTTTCTGTACAAACGGTAAGATTCCTTTGAAATGTACGTAATAGATTGGTTTGCTTGCAGAGTGGCTGCTCATTTCTCCAATAGTTTGAAAAGCTCGGTGGGAAACCTATCCGGGATAGTGCTGGAGGCTCCGTTCAGCTCGATGGAGGACGAATTGCGAGTCAACAGGCTGGTTCGAGTGAGTCTCCAAAACTATTCGAGCAGTATAACAATTATGAAACAATACAAATACAATTTTTGTTTAAGAGCCAAAAGCAACCTTTAGCATCTCGTACGAGTATATGGCTAAACAGAGTTACTCAAAAAGATTGTCACCGGAACAAAATACAAAGTTTTAGTTTGGTCCATTTAATAAAATGCAACCTCAATAACTTGGATCTAAAGAGGATTGCAGAAATTAGAGATGTCAATGGTTTTGAGTAAGTGAGGTTCGAGCTATTGTGGTAGAACTATCGAAACAATTTGATAAATTTAGATTACTCTCGTGTCACTTTTATGTCTCGAAGTGTCATGGTTTGAGCTCTATAACTCAAACTGTTGCCATCATGTTTCATTGCTTTCTATGCAATTCACATAGAGACTTGAACACCTATCAGGTGAAAGTTTAAACTTTAAGTAGTAGAGGTTACTGTGCTGAAAACTGGACAGGGTAAAACATTGTGATACAGAGGTTAAAATTTTCAAAAACTCAAGTTATTGAATATTTGTTTTATAATTCCAAAAGCTCCGAAATTTGACTGATCAAGATTTTACTTGCATAAAATTTGACTTACAGAAACTTTTAAGATTGAGTGTTAGTTTTCCCTCCTTCCTAACGCCTGCTTTGCGTTGTTCACAGATGGTTTCATTCCTGCCTTGGTTCGACTTCAGTTTCATAGAGCCGCTGTACAAGTACGACCTGAGTTTCACGAGTGACCTATATCTGGAAACTGTTCCGACGCAGATTCTCATATTGCATGCCCGGGATGACAACATTGTGCCCTACACTCTTGCGGAGAAGGTATAACACTCGGGTCTAGCGTTGTGTAAAGGACCTCTAGAAGATGTTATTCAAATAAAATTGTATGTACAAAAACACCCTTTATGCAGAACTTTTGTATGACACGTGTTGGACACTTAGACCATGATCACACTAAAAAATTCATGGCCTTAGTGTCCGCAACATGTTACAAAAGTTCGGTATAAAAACTGTTTTTTACCAAGGGTGTTTTTGTATATATAGTTTTGTTTTAATATAATGTATAACGTCCTTTATTATCTCCTGCATGTTTCCAACAATGTTTCTAGCGGGGTTTTTGCAGGGTCGTATTTAAGCATACTATTTAAGGCAGTGAAGTTTGCCCTCCCCCTTGTCAGCGCTAACCCCGATGGCATTAAGATCACCCCAAAACGTGCCTCGTCAGCTGGAGTTTCCGTCGGTCGAGTTTCCCAACTGCCCGAAACGTAGAGAGATGTTTTTTCTCCTGAAGTGCCCAAAAGTCTGAGATAAACAGGTTTACTTATATACCTGTTCAAAAGTAAAGGTTTTTTCACTTTAGTTAAGTTTCCTCAGCAGTTCATAGTTATGCGTTCCAAAAATGTGTACAAAACATGTTTTTTTTTTAGCTTTTTACCTCTAACAAATATTATTTTGGTGTGAAAAACAACTAAATATTAAGCAACGCTCAATGAAAAATGAAGACAACAATGTAGATTAAATGTTTTCATCTTGTTATTTGCGTTCCCAGCCGTACTTTGAACCTGACTGACTGTAACACAAAACTCTATAGTAATCTAGCAAAGTTTTAGTTAAAAAAAATCAAAATGTTTAAATATCAGAATAAAAATAGTCTTCGTAAAGTTAAATCATTGAGAACACCTTTAACATCTACAATAAAATCGTACTGTCCAAAAACCCTTGAGTGTTTTGTTTCAGCTTTACAATAAGACCAAGCAGTCTAAAGACCCAGAGAGCGTAGAACTTATTCTTTACGAGAGTTCACTAAAATACGGTCACTACAACATCGCACTGGACCCCGGTTTAAACTCCACTATCAGGTAAAGCCTATTCCTTCATTGGAATACTACAAAGTTCGTTATTTACCTTTTACCATTTTAAAAACAATGTCTTTATTATACGAGTATTACAAATTAAATATAATTTTTGCAGTTGATAATATTTATTAGAGTTGTTTTGGGATTGGGATGAAGATACACTTCACCAATCAATTCTCAAACCCTATTTTTCCTTTGGGAGTCGGTGAAATCGAGTATCAAAATTGACCTTTACAACCTTTGAGCGTACGAGTAAATTAATCTTTTCCCTCCCTTCTCTATTTTGTTTCCAATCGCGCATAAAATTAAATTATACGGAGAACATTTACTGATAATTACCATTTGATGGGTGGCTTTAACAAAATGCGATTTTTCGTAAAATACACGATTAATAACTTCCTACATTTAATTTTTTTGGACCAATTTTATACCTGCCGTTATTACTATTTTATTTAATTTTGCAACTAACTATTTGTGAATTGTTTCTTTTTCAGACATTTTGTTCAGTCATCAGAATACGAGGATTTGGACATTTAAGATTATTTGAAAACTCATTATGTCATGATTTTAACTGTTTAATAAAGATCAACGTACACAATTAGTTTGTCAGTTCCATTGAAACCTCAAAAATTGTACAACATTGTCTGGTAGTACATACAAATATCAACAATACAAACATCAACAAGTTGGCGTAGTGTTTTAGTATCCTAGTTTCCACTATTCTTGTTTTTAACCAAGACCTTTAAAATGTGCTGTCACCTAATTGGTCCTACCATTTAAAAACCCACCAAAATTTCATTTGGGGAAATGGGCGAAGTTGTAATAAAATTACTAAAATTTCACTTTTATTTCCTAATGAAGAAGTCCTGAGTTTAATTTGCTATCTTTATAGATATTTAACTGTATGCATATACTTTTAACTCATACGCCTCCATTAAGTTTTACTTTATAACAGTGAACCACCATTTTGTACTGAGTTGTTGTACTGAGAGCTCTAGTTTTCACTGTTCTTACTCTTTTAGTTGGACAAAGTGTTTAAAGATTTTGAGCTGCCCCCCGAAAACCCCATTTTGGGGAAATGGGTAAAGTTGTAATAGTGATTAAAAGGTTCACTTTAATCTCCTATTAAGGTGTCCTGGGGTCCATTTGTATATATTTATCCGTTTAAAAGTTAACTGGGTGTATCTATACTTTAAACTCGCCCAGTATATTGCTAGTAAAGAATGACTAATTATAAATTGAAAATTAGGTCACATACAAAAAAAAACTCTGCATCTTTTTTCATTTTATCATGAGACTATCTGTAGTTATTTTGTAAAAAGGTATAACTCGACTGACGATAAAGACATTTTTATTTACTTATCAGTACGAATATATCACATGTTCTCTTCTCCCGATGTACCAGTTGTTAGCCTGAGGACGTAGCGTCTGATAACACGTCTGCAGCCAGCTGGACAGGTCACGTTTTTCCTCCTTTGTCTTCTGTTATTTCAACAATACGTCCATTTCACTCTACCAGCACTCAACCTATTATCAACCCACTTTTGTGCTACGAAGAGCACGTTTTAAGGCGATAATTGAATTACACGAAGAGAAGACAACCAGCAACCTTTTGTGTAGTCATTTCTAACGGCTGTAATGCTATAAAGTGATAAGGGCTTTTGTTTGCGTATGGGAATGAGTTTATTATAAATATTAACATACTATGATAAAGTATCGCTTTCGGGGTAAAGATTCAAATGTAGGTAGAATTTTTCTTTATGGTGGAAGAAATGAATAGTTCTAATTCCTATGTAAATTCGTTAAACAGAATTATAGTGTTTGCTTTATTACACTCGGCAAGACAATTACTGGAAGAAATAAGGAATAGGATTTTATACAAATAAAGTGTACATAACAAACTATAAATTGGCGCTACACTCATAGCCTCGCTTTGGCCTTCGGCCTCAGCTTTTTTCCTTTGCAATAACGGGCCTGTACGTCTCGCTCACTGCCTCGTAAAGCTTGTGGTAATAGAACACGAAACACTGAGGTTGTGAGTGGAGCGAATCAGATTTACAGTTGGTGGATTAGAGTTACAAATTGCAAAGGAAATTTGATTTGGAATCGATTATTTCTCAGATAGTACACTAAACTTCATTAAGATCGATTTAGTTAGATTCTAGTTACAGCAGTCGACTTCTTCAAATGCTGCCTCAAGGAGGAAAATACAGTTAAAACTAGTATATTTCATCACTAGATCCAAAGTGACACAAGGTCAAGTTAACGTCCGAGTCGCAGCCCAGATGTAAACAAGATACAACTTTAAGAACGAGTGGTGAACGATACTTTTTGTCATGATGCAAATAATAGTCAGAAATTAAAATCTATAAATATCTTAATATTATCAATAAACTGAAAGTAAACACTGTTTTGACCTATTGCACTGATATATCAGGGTTAACATTATTAAAATACGGTTGAAACAACTGATGTCCATGCCACAAAAAGATCATCGAAACAATCCTTTATTTACCTAGGTTTAAAAGTGAAACTTTAGCACGTCAATACATGTGTACTCATGTAAAGCAGCTGTTCGAGACTGCAGCAGCTGTTAAGACCATTGAAAACGATGATTTTTTGCTGACTTATGGGTAAAAGCAGGTCAAACCAAACCTTTATTTCCCTAGGAATGAAAGGGAAACTTTAGATTGTCAATACACGTGTCTAAAGCAGCAGTTCTCAGAGCAAAGAAATACTATTTTGATTAGATTAATAACATAAAAGAGGCGAATCGTCCAGAAATAGGTCATATAAAAGCTGTAAATTCACAATGAAATCTGGTCAAAGTTGAAGGTTGAGGAGCGTGGGTGTATTATTATTTCCCAGTCACAAAGGGTCTCTGAGGACGAGGGTTTAGAAATGAAAGCTGTCCACTGATTGAAGTCTTTCAAAGCCTTTAACTTTAGAGTGTTATTTCTTAAAATCATGATTACAAAACCTCTCTCGATTCGTAGAAGTGGAATGACAGATTTTGTAAAATGTTTTGTTGTTAAAATTCAAGTTTATGAATGCGTTCATGACTGTAATTAATAGTATTTAGTTTTAAAAATTCAACTTAAATATTTCTTTTTGAAAATTTTACTGTGGACTCCGAAGACGCATCCAAAATTTTAGTATACTTGTATTTCAAATCATTTTATCATATAATTGTCTTAAAATTTGTGTTGAAGTTGTTGTTTTAATAATTGACACACGTGATACGATGTGTTATTGATAAACAAGTACGGTACTCATCAACAAAATTAATAATTGTTTTTAACTAGAATGGTTGAATAGTTGCAGGGTTTATTAGATATTTGCTCTCTACAGTGCGCTGCGGTTAGAGAGCGCGGCTGAGTTAGAGTCGTGAAGACTACAAGTGGCGCAGCCCTGGCGGAATAGTATGGCGGGACTGATGATCGCACCACGTTAAGAAATTCTACTATTTTGATATCCAACTTAACCATTCGTACCGTTGTCCGTTTTCACGATCGTACCCACAATTCGTTTTCTAGTCTAATCAACTATTAATTTTTCGCTCAAATTTTCTAGAGTTACTATTAAACACTCATTTCTAAACATAACACGAGTTGAGCAAGCAAGGCGGAAGCGTGTTGAGAGGGTAAACTGTTGTAGCCTAAACCATGACACAAGGCTGTG
Organism: Matsumurasca onukii; assembly: GCA_018831715.1. Classification (NCBI taxonomy): domain Eukaryota; kingdom Metazoa; phylum Arthropoda; class Insecta; order Hemiptera; family Cicadellidae; genus Matsumurasca; species Matsumurasca onukii. The sequence goes on from CM032065.1 coordinate 14,091,443, forward strand.
TGAGTTAACAGGTGGCTAAGTAAGAGCAAAGCCGCGGTAAACCCTCTTAAGCTTAACTCCAAGTAAATATTTTGATCGCATTTCCAAGCGTGCTTAAGTACACAAGCAAGAGAAAGGGCAATTAAGTGCTATTAACTACTTTGAGCGATTGAAACAAAATAAAATGAAACATATTTTAATTCAGACGAAGTTAGGACTATAGCTAGTCCTCTCTTACACTTAACCTGTTCTACATTGAACTATGTATTAACTTAAGTACTGAAATGTATAGACCTACTTTGAGTGTTTGGAGTACAGGAATGGTCTTGTCGAAACGTATGTACGGTGACTTTTAACGCTGTAGTTACTTATCTTAGTTACATTAATAATTGTAGTTTCTATTTTAGTAATAATAATAATCTGTGATATTTGAATCGGGACCAGTGGTTAGTTCGCTGTGAACCCGACACCATGTTGATTCCAGTGTTTATTACCAGGATGCGCTACTAGGCTTAGGCTACTCAGTTGCCTCACACAGCTGAGTGGACTGCTAAGGTATACTTGAAATGAATAAATCTAACGTATAGATTTGATAAATAGAGAGCATAATATATTAGAATCTCTAGCTGTTATCAAGTGGTGCACCTATATGCATCAATCTTGAATTATTCGAAAAAACAAGTTGGTCACGAACAGGATTTAGCATTTAGTTGGGTTTCTAGCTATGAACTTAATGTCTAGACGTTTTGCTGAAGAATCCTGTCCTGGTGCCTTGTTAAACGGGAGGTTTAAGTCTACCAGAGTCGTTGGGTATCGTAATAAGATATCTTTTGTGGCAGACAAGTTCTAAAGAAGATTTATGTCTTAGGAAAATTGAACGTTCAAAGTCGAAGGTTTGAAAGGATTTCAATCAGTGGACAGCTTTCATCCATAAGTCCTTCATCCTTTGCGTTTTGCAAAAAGACAAACCTTTGAAGTTTAAGGAAAGTAGTTTGTACATTTAGAAATCGTTCTGGATATACCCTTTTTACGGTTTACTTTTTAGGCTTGACAAGTTTTAGTAGAATCTAACATTTTTTTAGGTACCATTTTTTTTAAAATTTTATTAGTATAATGTATAAAATAAATGTGAAAAAAATATATAAGTCATAAAAATAATAGAAACACCTACAGATATCTCAAATAGTGATAGTGATAGTGATAAAAAACATCCTCCAAATTTTCTTCCATGGGGAATGATGAAAGGATGCTGGCTGCGTTTCCTCTCTGTATTGCCATGCTTATTTTCTGCACCAGATAGCTCTTGGACTTGGAGTCACCGGTCTTTAGTTTCAGCTTGGCATCAATCTCTGAGATCCACGCTTTACCCTCATTGCACCATGTCCCCATCGTTTCAATACCGAGCACGACCAAAAGAAATCCTCTTGACTTTATGTCGCTATACTTCGAGTGCTTCCTTTGGACAGCTAATTCTGCTGCGGCTCCGGATCTCTCTTTTGTCTTGTTGATATAGCTTGGAGCAAAGGTGTCAGAGCAAGTGAAATCCCATACTAAGCATTTCCCTTTGCTCCAGGGAACGATGGTTGCTCCGTCTGGCCGCTTCCCGTCATTTCGGTCAAGTCCGGTAGGCTCCAACTGGGCAGGGACATCAGCACTTGTTAAAGCTCTCTTCAGGATGCTGTTTACTTCTGCGTGTCTGTAGAGTCTCCCAGGGTTTTTGTGGCACGACAGTGGATGTAGGCCTTTTCGGTCAACTTTTTCTCCGCATTTACAACGGTACTCTCGGCAAATATTGCACCCTAACCGTAATCCAATGCAAATTTGGAAGGCCTTATCATCCATAAACATGCCAATATTTTTCGAGGGAAACGCATGTAACCAAGCACCAGCTTCTTTATTCTGCAGTGCTTTCAGTCTTGCCAAATCTTTAGGATTATCGACGTAGACATTGGATTCCATTTTCTTTTCCAGAGCTATTTCATCCCAGTCTTTTTGAACAGTTTGGTTTGTTGGAAATTCTTGCTGGTTTATGCTCCATATTTCAATGCCGACTTGCCAAGAGGTTAATGCCAAATTGCCAACAGGAATATTTAAGATTATGGAGGCAAGAGGCATCACTCCGGCACACGACGAGAGAAATGCTGGGAGACTTAGATCCACAAGTTTACGTATTCCAATACCGCCAAGATTTATTGGGAGACTTGCTTGATGCATTTGTTCTTTTGTTAATCTCACGTTCAAAATGTCTTCAAGATCAGATTTGATTGAATTATCCATGTTCTGAAGGTCGTCTAGATATTTGAATGTTGGCGTTGTTCTCATTGCGTATACCATTTTGGGTATGCCAAGACAGTTTTTGAGTAAAAAATAAAAAAAAACTGTACAATACTATTGTAATTCATCTAACAATACTATTGTATCGGAATATTACACTGATGCAATATCTAGTTAATCTTTGGGGGTAGGAGAAGTTCTTCTCAAATTATACACCGATGAAAATTACAAATATTGGAGGAAAATCAATTCCAGAGATTGTGTCAACGGTTTTATTCGCCCTTTGTTTTTACCAATAAAGACGTTTTTATTATTATTATTCAAGCCATAAGGTTTCAGTCTTTGATAGTATTCAATATAGTTCCGCCATCTCAAAATGTGTTGGGAGGCTAGAACTGCAAACACTTTGGTTCTACGACGTTTTGTTCTCTTGAGTCTTTGGTGATAAAAATAAAACTCCTATGGATATTCGCTAATAATTGATAAAGCCAAGCAACTGTTGCAGTTTTGTCTGATTATTTTTTGTGATATTAAACTTGCTCCTGCAAAGGGGATTTTCACATATACCTCAACAAATTAGCAAATATATTCAATATTACTAACGCAACAGTCCAATTTTCCAAGACATTTATTCCAGTAATATGAAAATATCACAAACCAACCGACAACTACAATGTTTTATTTAGATAAAGTTATTCATCACCTGCCTAAAACAATTTACTTCCTTCCATACGAGTATGTGTTCATTTTGAATTGAGTATTATTTTGTTGTAACCTAGATGTACTAGACGATTCCATTTTATACACTTGATCATGCCCCTAAAACTAGTCGTGTAATAAAATTTTTATTCAAGGTACTTCATAGTTTACTTCTTTATTAGTATGTATATATACATGTATATAAATATATATATAAAGTATGAAAAAAATGCTCAAAACGTGTTCTGGAGATCAGGATCGGTGCTCATTTATGGTCCCGGGTCTGGGACTTACCATGCTGATAGCATGCTGAACACCTAATTTTTCTTAAAGAAATTCGGTAACAACGCCATGTAATGAAAACAAAACGTAACTATTCAGACCTCTCACTCGTGTTATTTGCATTGAAAAGGAATATTCATAGGTAAAGGGTGGAAATATTCATAAACAAAAATAAAAGAACCTTTGATACATACAGCTGGGAGAGTTATGGAAGGCGCGTGGAGAGGGAGGGGTTGCTGGTTGTGGAGGGAGGGGAGTTACCGTCTGATCAGAGCTACGATTTTTCACACCGATCCAGCGGAAATTATCTCTTTGATTTATATTCACGCGCGTTCATCCATTAATGTGTGAAAAACGAGCGAGTTTTGTTTCGTTTCTTTAGTTAATATCAATGCGCTCTTCCGATCATTTGTTAAACCTTTGATGTGTGTCGGATTAGAATGTTAAGAAAATGTTCAGTAATTGACCAAACACCTTTTCCTGAAATAAATTTTAATTTCCCCGATACATTTTTACTAGGCCCTAGTTCTTTAGAATAATGAGGTATTCATGCAATCAGCATGGTAAGAGCCTTGAAATTACCACCGATTCTGACTCCAGAACACCTTTTTAGTTAAAGATGATTCTAGTTACAAAAAATGAAGATAAAGCGAAGGAATGTAATGTGATTTTAATTAGGGCTGCGCTGCGCAGTACAAGCGGAAAACCGACGATGCGGAGCCTGCAGTCAAAAAAACGCCGGCGATATAAGTAGTGTTACTTTGAATGAAAAATCTCCAAATGAACGTTGACAATATTATTTAGGACGGATTCAAGGCCGATTCCCCGAATTTCGTTTTCATGTTGAGAAACATCGTTTTCAAAAAAACGCGGAAAAACCTTTAAAGCTTTGAGAACTCAATTTAAAAATATAGAATACACTATATGTGACTTTAATCCGCTCAGGCTTAACATCAACTTACAGCGAGGGTTCTAATTTATAGCCACTCAAAAACATAACACAATTGTTTTCACGCTTGTAGACTACAGTCGTAAGTCAAACTCCATTGCCACTTTTTGACGCCTGTATACCTGGTTCCTCGTAGCATTTGTCCACAATTGACATAGATATAGAGGGTAGTTTTTAATATCCCCCTATCTTAACTTTTGTTTTGACATACTTTGCGTCACCCACTCCCCCACCCAAAAAACTGGGGAGGGAGGACCCCCAAATTTTTAAAATACAAACCCCTTCCCCTTGTGGCACCTCCAAGGTGAGGGGATTTTAACACAAATTCAACGACACAAAGAAACATTTTTCATCTTGACTTGTTTTTTTGTAATATTCCTTTAAACATTACTAGATATCAGGTTTAAAATGCCACATTCCACATAGACCTTTTTTGGAAAATACTTTATGGGATTTTGACTTTTTCATAAAAGGATTTTCAAGAACAATTTGTCATGAAAAAGAATTATATGTGAACTATGGCGTTTTAAACCTGATTTCTTGTAATATTTAAATAAGTATTACAAAAAAACGAGACAAGGTAAAAAAAATGTTTCCTTGCGTCGTTGAATTTGTGTTGGAATTCCCTTTCTGTTGAAGTACAGTACCCCAAGAGAGAGGTTTCTATTTTGAAAAGATTTAAGGGGCCTTCCTCCCCGGTTTTTGGGAGGGGGAGTGACGCAAAGTACGTCAAACAAACGTTAGGATCCTATAAAAACATTCGCCAAAGGGGTTTTCAAATTATTTCCTTTTTCAAAAGTCAAGGTAAGGAGTGGGGAGGGGGGCATTTAAGACTCATCCTATGTATTATGTTTAGTGATGCGATGATATTAGTATAAATCATGTCTGCACTATCTGCAGGTGTCAAGCCTGGATTCTGCATTCTCGCGAGTCCCAGAGGTAGGTAATATCCTGCATCTCATGTCCCGGTACTTGATATATTCCACTTCACATATTACTTCTTCTCCATCATGTTAATATCGAATGAAAAATGAGTTAGAAATTGGATTGCTTCGACAAATAGAGTCTTAGTAACGATAGATCGTTAACCCACTTAACTGAGAGATTTACAAAAGAAAAATTTGTTGGAAATATTGTGGATATCAGACAAAAAACTTTCTTGTATACTTTTATTCAAAGTTTTGCTATTTCGAACAGCTCAAAACTGCAAACCGTTTCCGACGGCGATGTTTCGTTCTCTCTGCCGATAGAAATGAATTATTTCCTATGTAAATTCGCAACTAACACTAGTTAGAGTTGTGATTAAGGCACTTATTGTAGATTGAGGTATTAGTGATGCCACTGACTCCACTTATCAGACCAGAACTGTCGGCTTGTCTGTCAGAATGTGGGCAGTTAATATCGAATTACTCGTACATGCACGTACCGATATCCATGATCAATTGAGCCTGAGGGTTTACCGTCAATAAGCCGATTCCATTACTGCTCATTACAAATTCATTGAATAATAACTGCCCAGCGTTAAACCTGTCAGTGGTTATTTATGAAATTAAACCTACTTTATCTGTCGTAAAAAGTTCCCAGCTGTGTTGATCTGTAGTTAACACTAACCTACAGAAACTAGTTTGAGGTTCAACTAGTGTAACAGCGATTTTATCTGCGTCATGACAAAAAGTAACGTTACAGTTACCTTGGTTGAGGGCCTGTAGATCCTACGGTGCAGGTTGTAGTCCAAACACGTGTTTCGCAGCGCTTGTGCTGCATCATCAGTAGACACAATAGTCACTATTTACATTGATATTAATACTAAACACTATCAAAACTAAGAAACTTAATTAAAACTATTTACATGGTCCCCGGCACTTTTGTGTCAAATAGTGACTATTGTGTCTACTGCAGATGATGCAGCACAAGCGCTGCGAAACACGTGTTTGGACTACAACCTGCACCGTAGGATCTACAGGCACTCAACCAAGGTAACTGTAATAAAACAAGGTCCTGCAACTGGGAAAATAGATATTTATTAAAAAGTATCGTTCATTACTCGTGTCTAAAGTATCTTAAAATGGTTTAAATGGTTTAAAATGCTAAATATCTCATACAAAATTTGTTATAACAAACTTTTCTTGAAAACATCTAATGGGATTATGTTATATGGTTGTAGTGTTTCCTTCAAAAGATTGTTGTGAAAAATTGCCTTTTCAAAAACATTGTATGCGAAATGTGACAGGCATTTTAAAGCTGATTTCTTGCAATCTTTAAACAAGTATTACAAAAAACTAGTAGAGGTGGTTTCTTTGCGTTCTTTCCTTTCTTGTCGTTGAATTTATTTATATTAAAAATCCCTTTCTTTTGAGGTGCCACAAAGGGGGATTGCCGTTTAAAAATTTTGGAGGGCCCTCTCCCCGGTTTTTTCTTGACGCAAAGTACGTCAAAACAAACCTCATAATCCTAAAAAACACTCCCCAAAGGGTTTTAAAAACTTTTCCTTTTTCAAAAGTTAAGGTGGGGGGGACATATAAAACTCACCCTGTATGTGAACTACACAAATACTCGTATATTCAATTAAACGTTTGCTCTGTCGTGGTCGACACAATTCTAACGAAACAGCTGATATAGTCTAGGCCAGACAAGATCTATCTATTTATTATTCACCTATTGAGAGATGTTTGCAGGATGCGCTCGAAGTTCACTTCTAAAGTGGATTATTTAGAGCGGAAGAAAAGTTTAGAAACATTCAATTACAACTAAACTACAACAACTATGTTGGTGAAATTTATCTAACTAGCCGATAACATTTTGGCGCACATTAATATCACCTCCGACTACTATAAAAGGATTGTTCCAAACTACATGTGAAAAGGTAAGAGTCGTTTTAAAAATTAAAACAGTTTAAAATGCACTCATGAATGATGAATCGTTGTTTTAATGCTCAACACGCACTACACAACGCATCGTTGTTAAAATGCACTAGGACTAGTGGAGTCGGGTTTAACACATATTCGAAAGTGTGACGTTTGTGGGCTACTTAAAACGGTTAAAAATTGCAAAACAATCTTATAATTCTGTTGAAATTCCCATTTTTTAGCAGTCTTGTAGTGTTTATGACTCAGATTCGTTCTTATTTTGTTGTCCACTGATGGGTGAGATTAAAATACGTATTTATTTTTAATTTCATCAAATGTAGGTAAAATTTCTTTTTTATTAACAAAAGAGCCTCCCCTCAGAAAAAAGAAAAGGATTTCCGGTCTTCTGATTTTGCCGGCTAACAAACTGGACCGAGATGTTAACTGAAGAGATACACTGTATGAAAATCTGATAAAAATGCAGCCTTTAGAGAGAACTTACAAACAGTTGTTCTGGGGTTCAAAACCGGGTCTTACCATGCCGAAGGTATGAATCTTTCCTTATTCCAAAGGAAATCCGCAAATTTAACTCAGAAGAAATACAATTAAAATGCTTTGGTGCAAGCGGGAAACATTCCGTAATAACCTCACTTCCTATGGTAAACAAAGCATAAATTAAGAGCGTTAATCTTTTGAGTGAGGAACACTAGAGCCTAGGAACCGCGGGATTTCCATATTCATTAGAGTTAAAAGCGCTCCAGTTTGCTCCGAAGGACGAAGTGATGAATAAGTTTATTCGTCAAACCCTTCAAACATAAACAGTTCCTTAGGAGAAGGCTATAAAACAATATAATGTTAAGGAGAGGTTAGTCACATCAAAGCTAAGAATTTTTAAGCGTTTAAATAAGATACTTCAGAATCCTTTACAAACACTGTTCAAAGGGTTTCAACAAATTTGTCCTTTTTCAAAAGTTAAGGTGAGGGGGACTTATAAAACTCACCCTGTATAAATGGTTGAGGACATGCTTAACACGGGTTCTAAACAAATTCGCTAGTAAAGTTTGTTCGACGCTATTGTATCTAGAGACAGACAGTGTGACCTTGTAAAAGGAGACAAAGAATTTCTATTAATACCTTAAACCTCTCTATAAAGCGATATAGTCAGCTGACGAGGTGGTTAATACTTGGCATAACTTGATGATAAATATCCGTCGATAAATTGCTGCACAGAGAGAGACTGATATAAGACTTCACAGTCACATTATTATTCACTTAGGATCTCATTAGGTTCAGTTATTTAATTTTGAAATGACTACAGGTAATTTTATTTAATGCGTTTTAAATGAGCGTTTTATGCACGTCAGTGAATTAAGAGTGCGCAGTAGTGGCTGGCTGTGACCTTGAACTTCGTTCACAATATAAAAAAATCAAGAATTTTCTTTAAAAAAACATGAAGCCTACAGTTTTCATCGGAATTTTATAAAACTTTGTTTTAAAGCTTCCGCTGGACCGAAATTTCATTTTCTCATTTATAAAACCGTGACGTGACACAAATCCAAAAACTTAAAGAGATGTTGTATTTGAATATCTTGTTTGTACTATGAAACTGCAGTATTACAATTTTCAAAACGTGGCTAGCGAAGTCACTGTAGTACATCGTCCTCTTTCAAATAAAACTTATATAAAAAATAGCTGAGGAAAATTGTAGGCGTGAGGTAGTTCTCAAGAAATAGCTTGTTTTTTACATTGTTCTGAAGGGGCAAACAACAAAATGGCCGCCAAGTATAGGCACTCTTAACTGGATTTCTGCAGTTATTTAAAAAGTACTATTTTCTTACCGAAGTCAACCGGTAGCTCATACACTAAATTAATACTGCACCTTTTGCAATCTAGTGAGCTCACACAACATTGTTGGCAATGATAACGTTGAAGAATGACATGTTTTGATGAGGGGGGATAAGGGGGGTGATAAATGAGTCGGCCAGAATCAGCTGGAGGCTCATCACGACTCATCCGTTCCTCGGGTTTAGGTTTATCTGTGGTCATTAGACTAACATTTAAATCTGTGGTCGTGACTGACACCGAGAACCTTTTCCATCAAACAACACTTTTATATTCCTCGGAGTCAAATTGCAAATACACGGGGCTAGCTTTTGACAATATTTCTTAATAGCCTCATTCTAAGAATATAAACGTTGTATAATCCCAAATAACGCTTTTGCAACTGTTAATTTTTAACCGACTTCAGTGATTACGTGTCTAGTTCATGATCTCTAGACACCTGTAGGGGCACCACTTGTTTGTCTTGTCTGCAGATATATAACGTATACATTATAATGTATACCTTCTAAATATTATAGTTGAACAAAAGTTAAAACGGATAGTAGTTTTTAGCTATAAAAACACCGTCCAACACCATCTGATCCTTTATTTATTTATTTATTTCTAACGGTGAACATCATTTTACATTTTAATTACATAGATCCTTGCAACAAGTTATAATATTTAGAAGGTATACATTATAATGTATACGTTATATATCTGCAGATATTATAACTTGTTGCAAGGATATATGTAATTAAAATGTAAAATGGTGTTCACCGTTAGAAATAAATAAATAAAGGATCAGATGGTGTTGGACGGTGTTTTGATAGCTAAAAACTACTATCCGTTTTAACTTTTGTTCAACGAAGTTTCTATATGACAACAGAAATGAATAGCATTTTACGGTTTTTTTCTACGTTAAGTCGACTAATATGGGTCAAGGGACTTTTAGGAGTAGTACCAACAAAACAATCACAAGCAAATCGTATACAAACACTAATAGTTTCAAACGGAAACTGTTGTATGCCCCCTTGACTCTTGACCCGGAGGTTATGTTATTGAATCGATAGTATCTCGGAAAGTGAAAGTTAATCTAGCGTTTCCATGAATGTGTCGGCCGCCTGTTCTATCAGCTGGTTCACAAAGATGCCGCTGACCCATGTGTTATCACTGGTGTGAGTTATGGCTCGTTAATTGACCATATTACGCTATCAAAACTCATTCATAGCCCACTTTTTCGGCTATAAAAACTGTTCTCGGAACATTCAGAATATTCGTTTTATCGTTTGTCGGTGTTATTGATATGATTATGAAGTACTGTAGTTTGAACATGAACTAGGTTAAAACAATGCATCGACGCCTTGGTGAAAGGGTCGTTAGCTATTCCAGCCTGTTAAGGGATTTTATAGATGTAAACAAACAATTTGATTAAAAATATACTAAACGCAACCAATAAAATACCAAAGCACCTACTATAAATAAAACGGCTAAATGTGAGCAAATAAAGGCAATCAGTTTGTCCAGGAAAGATGATAATATTTTGGGGAATAGGTTGGCAAGAAATTATTTTGTAAAAAGCATTACTACAACTTTTCAATTTACCCAAAATTAAAGAAGCAATTAAATTTAAAAGTTCTTTGATGATTACAAAATAATAATAGTATTTTATTGAATCATAATGCTAGAGTTTTCTAGACAATTGGTAATCTATGTTTATAAACGTCTTCTTTTTAATGCAATCACATGGAAGTGGGTACAGTTCGTTAGGTAAACACTTTCATATGATAACGTTAAAATTAAAAGCTTACCATACAATTATTAAGGTTGTAATATGCCTTGTCACAGGTAAGTTAAGGATATATGCCTTAACGTAGCAGTTACCACTAATGTTACCCTTCAACCAAACCCCTCAAGAGGATTTCACAGAAGAATTTGTCCCGACGACTTATAGGCTTTAAATAAGTATAACCCTAAAATTATTTGAGATAAAAATTTTTCTTTGTTTCGTTGAATTTGTGTAATAACAACCTTTCTTTAATTAATGTTACAGAGGGGGGTCCGCTTTAAAAGTTTAGAGGACCTTTCTCCCTTTGTTGGGTAGTGTTGGGTGATAAAAACAAAGAACGTCAAAACAAACTTCAGGACAAAGAAAAAATTCTTGAAAAAGTTTTTCAATATTAGACATCTGTCAAAAGAAATGGTGGGGAGATTTTCGAACCCCTTGTATATTTATTTTCAGGAAGACACAATGTTTTTCAACAATCTATATTTTGTTAAATATTATCCTGCAGTGCTTGAGAATAATGTTTGTTCTGACTTTTACACTATTGATTATTGAGAGAAAACAATGAGGACTCCAGCAGGTTTGTTTAACAATTTGTTATATCAACAAATTCGTAATAAATTCTTAATCATTATGTGTATGTGTATGAAAAACAAAATATTTTATCACAAATATCACAACGTTTTTCAAAAATAATTTATTGTAAGCCTATTTCAATATTGACAGGATGGTATGATAACAGTAATATAGATAAGAAAATACATTATATACTACTTTTGGTATATATTAAACGGTAAAACATTAAAAAGTAATAACAGTAGCTTTCTGATGGATGGATATAAAGGGATGAGAATTATCTTCTTTATAGTGTGTCAGTAAAGTTACAAAACAGGGTAAATGAATAAAAATATCAAGTAAAAATATTTATTGTTTTATCTACATAAATTATAAATATGTTCACAAACTTAAAATGTTACATAACAATATGGTAGTTTATTTACAATAAATTCCTAGAATATCTTTGTATTTTACTTCAAACAAAACGTAAATACACATTATTTTGTTAATATGAAAATAACTGTATTTTTGCTATAAGAGGATTAAGCTAATATCACTAGCATCCTTTTATGATAAATTATAATATTATACAAACCTAAAACAAAATAAATATGAATTATGTTGGAACACCTTATTAAAGGTAGAGAAAGGAAGGAATGCTGAACATTCAGGAACATTAAGGTTAGAAGAAGTAAAATACCACCTCTGTTTAGTTACGCAGTTCATAAAAGGTTTTATCAGGAGATCAAAATATTATTACAACAATGCCTTCAACAAATATACATACATAACGTACACTATATACATATATAACAGGGTTTTATTCAAAGAATTTATGGAGAGTCAATGTAAAAAATGATACCATAATGATTTTGTTCAATGATTGCATTTCAAATAGTTTTTCAGACACACTTTCATTTGCATTGTTCAGTTTTTCTTAAGACTAGTAGTTATACATTATTCATGTAACAGTTATACATGTACCAGTTATACATGTAACAGTTATTCATGTAACAGTTTTGTTCGTATTGAATTGAATACAATTAGCACTTCATTGGTAAAATTGTGTGTGAACGACAATAACACAAAACATTACTGTACTACAGTTGTTTCATACATTAAATATACGATGGTTGTTCCAATTTAATAGATAAAACCAAATCAAAGAAGTCAGTATTTTTCCACAGAAACTACAATAGACACAATTTGGTTAATAATATGATCTTCTTTCGCTAAAGTAAATCTTGCATGATTTTTGTGAAACTCTGGCAAAAGCAAAAGATTATTATGTTTAATGGTAAAATAATAATACTTATAAATACATTACATATTCTTGACATGTACCTTTGAGTAAAAAGCTGACTATTTATTATGTGTTTTTACAATATTATTATAAATCACTGATTTGCAAACTGACCCAATTTTAGCTGGACAATTCGGTTTAAAATATTAAACACACCTCTGCATTCTGAACAAGCTTACAAGACAAGCAATCACTATAGAGACTTCATGCTTGACAATCTAAGTTTAAGCCAATGTAAGTGTAGCTTTAAAATATATATACATTTGTTTTGTCCCAAGTAAAAAACTTCCAATTTGTAAAATTCAGTCGTAAACAAAATTAATCACTGATTGAAGAGTAAAATATTTGATTTACCTTCGAATCATATTATGTGCAATAGTATAAATGGTTGGCGTTTTTAACTTAACATGTCTAAGTACTTTTATATTTTCTTTTTACTTGCTGAACATAATTTCCCATTGCAACAGCGTTATTCTGTTCAGCATTGCGAACAGACATAGCACAACAAATTATCAAAAGTGTTGTGTAACTGAAAACTACAGCGGCGTGAGAGAGGTCTTCTCCGAGCTGGTGAGAGATGGTTGTGCGCCAGAGTCGTACGCAGGCATATACTTGTACTGTGTGTACTGCGGCGGCGGGCACCCGTAGTTATGCAGCTTCAGCTGGTGTCTCTTGAGTCTGCATTGCCGTGTCACGTAGAACGCCAGGGCCACCGCTGTCAACGCAACCACTGTCAACACTACGATGTACACCACCTCTCTGCCTGACTCGAGGGACTGTTCATCTGATAAACATTCACAATGCTTGAGTCAAATCAAGTAAAAAAGGATGGTAAAACAAATATTTGAACTTTCTTCACATTATTGCTTAGTTCAGAAACACCAGTAAAAGAACATTTTTCTTGATTAAAATAAGAGGAAGCAACAAATTTCTGAAAACAAATTTTCTGACAATTTTAAGTCTTTCGTTTAATTGTATCTACAGGTCAGGTCAAAAGTTAGTCTTCTGACTATGATAAGTTTAAAACTGCAGCTTAGATTTATCAGTATTTTTTTTAATTCTAAATTGGGTTCAACAAAGATTAGTTGACGAAACCTACTAATCCCATAATTCATCTGTCTTTACTATTCTGTTTGCTACATGTCCTACCACACCCTGTTTTTTTTTTTTTTTTGAGTACCCAGAAATTTTAAAAACATTTGATTGTTTTGAATTACTTTGGGATGAACAGACAACTGTGGGACACTCACTGGGGCAGACATGGCAGCAGACGCCAGGCTTGCGCACAGGGTTGGGGCAGTTGACTGAGCAGACCAGCTTGGTGCAGGAGATCTCGCCCCCGGCGATACACTCACAGCTCGTACACTCATCCTCTCGCCAGTCCTGGCCAACCCCGTAAGTTACGTTACCTACGGTGCACCGCTTTTTCTCAGCCGCCTCTAGCTTGTCTGTGGACCACAAATGTGTGAAATTTTGTTGCCTTCGTTTTGTTTATTTAAATATATTATGTTTAATGCTTCACTCTTGAAAATGCAGAGGTTTCGTTGATTCAGAGTGATGATCATGTTGTGACTGTAAAACTAAAAACTGTGGCCTGTCACTTGGACATTTCTTTAATATTTTGCAAAACCTAGGTATTACACTTAAAAGTTGCTAAATAATTCCATTCATGCTAAATTATTCATTTATAAGCTTTCGAACTTAATGTTTTTATCTAATTTAAAACACACTTCTATGCCGATATATTTTATTTTGGTTGACTTGATCTTTCATATTGGAGCTAAGCCCCTCGTTGAATGTTTTACTTTTTAAAAGTTGACAAGTTTCATTTCAGACAGTGCACATTAAAGAGATATAACTGATTCTGTTGTGACCATACGATAAATGACTTTGAACTAAGCCTTGAACTAGCTCGGAGTATATGCTACAATAGCTACTACAGCATTTGTGTCTGATGAGATGGTTTTACCCAAGCACAGGGGACAGCAGCGGTTCTTGACTTGAAGAGCATTGTTGCACGAGACTTGGTGCTCACAAAGTTCAGTGAAGCAAGATGGCCGTCCGTCGTCACACAGGCAGCTGACGCAGTTGCCTTCTCTCCACATCGACTCTCCTTTCCGCTCACATGTTTCTGTTAGCCTGCAGAGATAATAATAATTGTGAGATCTGAGAATTTTGTCAAGTCAAACCATCCTAGGTTTTTAAAAAAAGAAAAACTACACCTATATGAACTTTAATGGAACACAACATCAATTTTACCAGTTTGCAACACTAAGAAAAAGTAGGGGGTGGTAAATATACTTTCAATGTTATTTTGCCCCCTCTTCCCCTAGGGTGTCCAAAATTAGATAATGATTAAGTTACTTAACAAATATGTAGACACAATGAATCAAAAAGCTCCCTCATAGCTTTTTTTCTTTAAAAAGTAGCAGTCTCATCTTGTTTCCACGTGTTTAAGAACATAGTTTTTAGGTAGAAAACCACACTACCCCACAGGTTGCAGTTAACAAGGCAAATGAAAATGTCACCAAACTGTACACTCACGTCATATTAGTCAGCTGGTCCGGAGGGCAGACAGGGCAACACTCTCCAGGTGATGGTGGGAGAGGCCTCCTGCAAGGGGTGGGAGGACATGAGGCAGCGTGACACAAGGCTCGGCCACTTTGACACACACATTCCACGCATGGACTCAGCTTCCACGTGTCACCCTCCATGTGCACCTTGCCCGCCTCTCCTTGACACACCATGTGTGACGCTGGTACTAGCTCTGAATCTGCCAAACAATAACAAAAAAAGTCTTGAAGATAATGTCTTGATGATCAATTATGTTTTGACTTTGACTTTTAGTGTTGTAAAGGACTGGTTACTGACAGTGTTTGAATGGTGATGAGTTGTATGTTTGCTGTGGACCTGAAACCGTTTTGATTCCAGGAGTAGCTACTCAAGCAGCAGTGATGACTACAAGGGTATACTGTACTTGAGTTGCAAAGTCCAAACGCCTAGAGCGAACGAGAGTTGAACCTGCAACCTCAAGCCTGGAGGCGTAGACCAAGGGCCTACATAATAATACACATTTCTTACCAGGACAAGAAGGACAGCAGTCCTTGGAGGAATTGTAGACAGGGGTAGCGCAAGGGGTTGGGGGACAGCTGAGCAGAGTGCACATCTCTTTGCCGGCCAGGCAGTAGCATTGTCTGCATCCGTCGAACCAGGTCTCCCCGTCGTCTCGCCATGCCTTGTTGTCTGAGACAAACAAGCAAAGGAAGAATATGATAGGTCCAAAGAATTAGCTGATACACTTACAGCTTCCATGCAAAAGTTGATACTGTTGAATGTCTAACAAACCGTATTAAAAGGTTAGGTTTTAGGTTGTATCAAGTATGAAGTTTGGATGTTTTAATTATCAAAGAAATATTCCAACGGGCTTGCTGAACTTATGAAATCTTCTTTCCTCTTAACTTCCTGGAAGGATATTCACATTTTTGGTGTACTACCAGAATGGGACAAATTTACAGAATTGTGTTTGTCAGTTGGGTAATTTGTTTCAGTACTAAAGCTTTCCAAACAAGTAAATCTGTAGTAGTTCTCCTCAGAAATAAAAATTAAATAACTAATAAAATTCTTTACTACTTTAATATAAAGAAAATTTATTACAAAAATTTCATCTTATTGCCAATACAATTTGCTATAACAAAGAACACTGTTCAAAATTTAGTTATTGTTGTATAAATGATTCCTTAATATTGCTATTGATGATTTTATCGAAACTAATTGAATTTGAATTAATGTTTTCTTATTTAAATTAAACTTATGCCAAAAATCACTGAAAATTTTTGGAATTGTGCTGCGAGATCCAATGAATAAACCTATTACTTGAAAATTTTGAATTTGGTATTTTGTTTGTAGTAATTGATTGTTTGATTGTAAATTTGTCTTTTTTCAATGTCTACATCTTCTGGTTGTGTATTACTAATTTCGAATATAATTGTAGGGTCCAAGATAATTCCGTTACTTTTAATTTTGTCAATCACTAAAATGTCACATCTTCTTGTAGAGCCGTTGTCTGCAACTGAACTAATCTCTTCATGGATTTCAAAGTGTTTGTTCTTCCTCAGGCAATAATTGTTCTGATTCTGTGGTGAAGTTCGTTGCGGAGAAGGCTACCAAAATGACAGTGTCCAAGGACATGTGGCAACGACTCAAAAATAAAGTGCTCGTTGGTAGAACAATGCCTACAACGGTTGCCGTCCCTGGACCTGCCTTTGATACCTCTAACTGGAGCAACGTCTCCACTATTTTTAAATATTCCTTGAATTCTGAGTCAGTTAACCCTTCGCAATTGCTCACTTTTTTGTTCAGTACGGCACATTGTTGTAATAAAACTGCACCTCTTCCTTTTTGTGGAAGAGGTTATTATTACCAGAAATTATTGATAATTTTTGTTTAAAAACTGAACTCAGTATTCAATTAGTAACACATGTTAATTGAAAGACTTTCAGTTGAATTTCTTACCTGAAATACAAGGCGTTCCAATCGTAGTATCGCTAAAGTTGGAATTTCCAACCATTCGGCTTTCGTGAGCTGCGAGACATAATGACAGAAAGTTAATGCTATGCTATTTACAGATAAAATATTATGACGAAAACAAAAAAGTATCAGTACTTCCTCAATTTTGTACACTTTTGTCAAATATTAGCAAAATATTTATTTTAAAAGGTACCGTACTTAATATTTAATAATAAAATTAATCAATGCAAAATTTCTTTATGATGCTAGTTATAAAATGGAAAATGTATTTCAGGCTAAGTTTCAACATTAATATTATTCTGTAGCTTCTGACATAAAAAATGCTTTTGTCTTATTTACGTGATTGTTGATCTGAAACCGTAAAGGTTTCAGATTATTACAAGAAGTACTGTAATAATTTTTTCCCATTCCCTCGTTTAAGTTGTTTTACATTTTCACCTGCAACATTTGCAAGAAATAAGGTTTACACATATTTCAACCATATATTGAAAACGAATAAAGAAATCTAACGACTAGAACAAATAAAGAATCTTACGTATGCAATTGCAGATGACACAGTTTTTCGCGTTGAGAGTGAGTCCGTGTGCACAGCGTTTCGTACATTGGTCAAGAGGCTTGCAGGAGTCACAGCGGCACACCTCGCAGCCTTGCTTGTTGGTCTTGTAGCCGTGGGGGCAAGACTTGCGGCAGGAGGCGAGGGAAGGACATCTCGGGGCGTCGCACTTGCACAGCTTGTTGCCGTGCAGATCTGTGGCGAAACCGTTAGGGCAATCCAGAAGACACTCATCTGAAACAACCGGGCCGGCGTTTTCATTTAAGTATTCTGGAGTTGTTGAGTATGAAGAACAATGTAGCATCAGTCTTTTATGACATCAATCTTTATTATTTCTTCTCAAAAAGAATTTAAGGCCTTGGAGTTCCTTTTGAAAATTTAGCTTGAACAGCTATACAAAGATGAAATGAACAAAACTTACCCTTTAAAAGTTTGCACTTAGGGTATAAATTTCCTACTTTGTAATGAGGAAATTCCCTAATCTTTCCAGATTTGAAGGCAATTGATTAAACTTTCCAAACATTACTTTACATTATTAGATTATATTTTACACAAACTTGTAGAGACAAGGAATAACACCCGATGATTAACTTTAGAATATTTTAGGCCAACCATAAGCACACCATCTAAAACCTTTTGTTTGGAATTAGTATCCATTTAGTATAAATGCTAAAATAACTACAATTCAACTAAAAGTTGTAGAGTTCAACATAGTTTGCAGACGTTTTTTGGCAAGTCCTTTTATTAGTCAAATTTTCCTGATTCGATCTGGTTTGATTACCAGTTCCAGATTTTTGCCTGACCAAGGTGACCTTGATAAGATATACCACTAAATTACTATTTTAGATGCCGACTAACAAAAGGCATCATAGTGAATCATGACTTAAGTCTTATCATAGTGAAAAATTGTAAGAGACAAATTAGCCAAAATCAGCAGAGCTTATTAGAATACAATGCTTCACAACAATTGAATATAGATGTGTTGGGTTGGACAAGACAGTAAGTGGATAGTTAGCATTGTACAATCGTACCTTGTTGACAGTGACAGGTGAAGCAGCCCTCCACGTCTCGCACGAAGCCGTGGACACAACGCAGCGAGCAGTTGTCTAGCGAGGGACAATGTGACGGAACAGTCACCACTGTTGAGCCTGCAGGTCAAACAAGAAATAAGTCACATAAGTCACAACAGTCAAGAGATAACAATGTTAAATATCTTAACTCTTAAGCTTTCGCAGCTGGTGTCATCACTAAGATCTAAGGCTTTCGGTTTACACTGCGCGCATCACTACTGAGTCGACCAGCTACTGAGGATGACTCTCCACAGCGAAGTTGAAACGCTTAGCAGTATTTATGATTCAACTGTGACACGATGCCTTAGATCTTAGTAATGTTAAATATAGTATGTTTAGTATGTAGTTAGTACTCTTTATGACATACTTAAGCGTCCGCCTCAGCACCGTGATTGAGCCCAATGCAAATAAAATTCACTTTCAATAAAAATGAAACCAATTTTAATATGTACATTTAAAACTCTCTTACAATCTGTTACGCTTAATTTACCATTGTACTCATTTGATACTTTTTCTATACAAACTTGAAATTATAAAACTAGCTACTAAGCCACATAGAATGACACTTTTGTATGTTTGTAGATGCAAAAGAGACGAATAAAGAAATTTTGCATTCTACAAGATGAAGTTTTGGAAATCCTCTTTACCACTTAAAACCTCAAAATTACCTATTTAAGCTACATCAGTAGAAATAGAACTCATAATTCCATAATGTCTAGGTAAACTAGGACGGCTCTAATGATCGTTCAATATGTATTTCAGTAAACTTACAAAATGCGAGCGGACCCGAGCTAAGACACAATCTTACCTACCGTTGCATCTGGGACAGCACTCGCCAGGTTCGTACTGGGGGTTGGCACAAGCCTCACACATGTACGCCTGACACTGACGTTGTCCTGCCTTGCACACGCAGGAGGTGCACGGATCCTCCTGCCACTGCTCTCCGTCCAGCACCACCTTGCCGTACAGACCGATCATGCAGCTGCCTGGTGGCGGGGGCGTAAACACCTCCTCGGGGTTACCTGTCAGAGGCATTTGGAGTTTAGTCTTATTGTTCATAATCTTTCTGAGTTCATGAACACTTTTAGGGAGTGTCTAAATTTACCTGTGTTGGGCATCAAACCTGTGACCCTCTGCACCGAAGGCTATGATTCTCCCAATGAGCAACTTTTACAAGTAGTGGAAGATCAAGTATAGAGCCTCTTCATAAAGTAAGAAAACATTTTTCAAATTCTGAATTAAACTTGTCATTGACTGATCATTGATATTTTGATACTCAACTTGAGAAGAGTAAGCCAACTGCTATAGATAAAAGGCCCATCTAGTATTACTGCAACGAACCAAAGGGAAGGGGATTAGACTGCCCACTTTGTGTTGTTGAAAGCAATTGTTGCCTGATGCAAAAAACTATTCTTAAGAGGGGGCCGGAGAGAGCGGCCGCAGATCCAACTCAGAGTACTGCTTATAAAAAGGGATAAAACTTGCAAACTACATTTTAGGCAAGTAAATTTACTTAAATGTGAAAATGTTCTCTAAGGAAGCAAACTACATTTTAGGCAAGTAAATTTACTTAAATGTGAAAATGTTCTCTAAGGAAGCATATATCTAATGATGCTGATTCATATAAACACTTAAACGTTTACTTTCGTTATTTAATTAATTCTGTACTTCTTAACTAAAAATTGGATTTTCCATAAAAACATAGCACTCAAAATTCAGTAATTAAAATTCTATTTTATAACCAAACTCATTTTTTCTTTTTTATATGCAGCAGAACTAATGACTCTATGCTTCCCCAAAAAAATTTCCACGTTTTAGTTCATTAATCTACGTAAAACACAGTTTGCAGATTTTCCCATGTTAAATTCCCTATCCCATTTGAACGCCGTTCGGGCTCTACCCGGCCCCTTCTTAGTTAACTAAAGATTTTATGTTTTGTCTGTGTGTTAGTGTTAATCTTTTTAGCATCTGTTCAATGTTACCTTACCATTTTATTGTGAGAGGGAAATAAAATGGTCAAAAAACAATTCAACACACGAATGTCCTGTAACCTCCAATTGCCATGAAACAAACATTATAATTACAATAGAGGTGGTACACACTTACTGACACACACAGGGCAGCACTGGCCGGCAGGTATCCTGCTCAGGGAGCACTCTACTGGCAGCTCTGGACAGTTTCCCAGGTCCCCGGGGAGTCGGCCCACTGGCTCGCAGAAGATGAGGCCCGAGTCACAGCGACACCGCGTGCAGTCGCCCCGGAACCAGGTGGAACCGTTCTGCCTCATCACTCCACTGTCCGTGCAGGTACTGTTGGAATCTTGACAGAACAAGGGAGTTTTATTTTTACAACAGCTTTCAAATGCATAAAGCTCTGCTAAAGGCATGTGCTAGTGATGAACAAAGTTCGATGTTTTGACTCCCATAACTTACTCTCAAGTCAAAATATCTCTGTTAGCCTACACCAACTCAGGACCGCGTTCGAAACATACAAACCCATCCTCTTCTCCCTTATACATGTATGGGTTGGCCGAAATTCAGAAACCTAACGTTTCGCTTAGGCCGGTAATCATTTACTGTGCGTGTAGGCCTGTAGGGAAATTTCTAAAATCTTGGTAGTTATTTTAACTTCTTACTCATTTGTTAGGAAAAACTGACTCATTAATCAAAACTCTAAACAATTTCTTCCCCTTCATTTTCTGTGCATAGATAGGTATTTTTGTGTTCTCTGTTACGGTTGGTCAGTCTGATACACGACTGTGATTGGTCGTCTGCTGCCCCCGGCCGGCTGGTCAGTCGGTGACATGGGTATGGACGTGCTTAGCTTCTCTAATTATTGTTGTTGTTTGATTTCGTTAAGTTTTTTGCACGTTATATTGTTTTCTAGACTAGTTGTTTTAAATTTAAATAAGTTTAAGAAAAAAGAAGATAAACCCCATAGATGATACAGTTAAAAGCATACGAGAAGACAAAAAATGGCGACTGCTGTTGTCCGTTTTCATTTACCTTACAAACTTGCCATCAAGTTAAGGATGCTTCTGAAAGTAAGGTAATTCTTTGTTACTTTTTATATTTTGGTGTTTCCAATCTGAAGAAATACTGTTACTAGACGCTTCAAATGTGGAAATAGAATCTATAAAAAGCTAACAATGGAAGCAGTTAGCAGGCAGAGGCAGGTGTGGTTGGAGTTTGAAGTGGTGATCGGCGAATCGGTTTGGCGTTACACTTCCGTCGTTACGGAACATTTCTGGCACCATTGACTCTTTTATTCTGTGAACGGAACGATCTATCAGCCACAAGCAGACAGACGGACGACACCTCTTGGCTAGCTTAACTCGATATCGGGTTACTCTTGTCAGTTCAAGGGTCGGGCAACACAGGAGAACTGTCGTCTTCAGTTTTATAATATCGACTTGAATGTGAACCAAAGGGTTCGCGATTAGTTTTTCGTGCTTTCTAAGCTTGAAGATAAATAATTTAGTGGGTCTGTTGGTTGTAGATATTCGGTGGACATAGAAGAGTTAACACAATAATTCAATATTGAAGTATTATCCCAGAGAAGTATTCAATGGTTAAGCCTATATATGTGTCCTAGGAAGTCACGTTGGAGCTCATGGGTCGTTGGGCTATTATTAACGATCCAACCTGGGTAAAAGTCGACCCTAGTTTGTAACAAGACCTCATCACCCATCAGAAACCCCATCAACACACTCACCCTTTATTCCATATTCATCTTAAAATACCCTCTGGAAGTGGGTGGTGCCTCAAATTAAAGTATCAAAGTAAAGTAACAAACATTGTGAGTTCGAGGATGTGCTGATTACATCAGTAATTACCTGCTAGTGCACACTCGTAGAGAGGGCAACACGCTCCAGGTTGTGCAGTGCCGAGTCGTACCACCTTCGCCCAGTAGCCTGGAGGACAGTTCTTCACCCCACAGGGGCTGGGGAGACATTGACACCCCACACCATCCAGTCGGTAGCTGTCCTCTGGGCACCCTCCCTCCTCACATCCAGCAGTACTGTCAGTGCAGTTCTTATCTATAGACAGAGATATACATCCGTATCAGTAGCCAGAGGGACAGTTCTTGACCCCACAGGGGCTGGGGACATATTGACACCCCACGCCGTCCAGTCGGTAGCTGCCCTCTGGACATCCTCCCTCCTCACACCCAGCAGTACTGTCAGTGCAGTTCCTATCTGTAGACAGAGATATACATCAGTATCAGTAGCCAGAGGGACAGTTATTGACCCCTCAGGGGCTGGGGAGACATTGACACCCCACACCCTCCAGTCGGTAGCGGTCCTCTGGGCACCCTCTCTCCTCACACCCAGCAGTACTGTCAGTTCAGTTCCTATCTATAGACAGAAATATACATCAGTATCAGTAGTCAGAGGGTCAGTTCTTGACCCCAAAGGGACTGCGGTTCCATTGACACCCCACACCCTCCAGTCGGTAGTTGCCTCTGGGCACCTTCCCTCCCACACCCAGAAGTGGGCAAAGGAAAGTATTTCAGCGCACTAAAGAGAGCTCATTATTGTAAGTTTATCACAGGTTTCAGTGAAGGAATTTGACTAAAGGAAAACGAAGTAAGAACAAAGGTCTCTAATGTTCGAAGAATACCAATTACGCTTAGTCCATTACTGCTCTGCGGAAATTGAAATTCGCTTGGTGGCTAAGTACTTCTAAAATAACTTTTCCCGATACAACTTTGTACTGTGCCTTTCCACGTTCTTGAAATTTTCTCTCGTTGATGTAAAGAGTGCTAACATGTCCAGATACACCCCAAAATGTATCCAAACTAAATATGAAGCAAGGAAGAGAAGATGTTTGATTAAAAACTAAAACACTACTTTTATTTTACGAAGACCCCAACTGAGTTGGAATACATGCACATTATTTCTACTAGAATAAATTAGTGTTATCACGTGTTTATCACCACGTGTAGTCTACCTTGAGGTGTCTCGCAAGTGACGGTCTCGCAGCAACTACCGGGCACCCCCTGGGCGGGCACAGTCCGCACCACTGCAGGAGACTTGCACACGGACATGTCCGGCTGCGGACACCTGTCCGGCGCACACACACAGTTGCCGTCCGCACTGTCCGAGTCCGCCGGACACACCACTTCGTTCTCCTTCGTGTTGTTGTCATCTGGAACAACATGGAAAATTCATATTTCCAAGGTCAAATTATATACTTCATAGGTTACAAATTTGGATATCAGTTTTTACTAGATTGAATTTACCGGCAACTTTAAACCATCTAACACTTTTGTAAACCGTGATTGACCATCTGGATTCGTTTAAGCACAGACTAGAGACTCTACCCAGACGGCTACTCCTTATGGGGAGTCGGTTGCGGGTTTTGACTGACGAATTCTGTGCGAGCGGTGTCTCGACAGGCGCGGCTTTGCCAGTTCGAGCATCGCTCGAGCTCCCTCCAACCCCTCCCGGTTGGTCACCACGCAGCTACTAGCCTATAGAGTCCATTAGTCTATGGTTCAAGATAATAAACGATGGCTACTTCCCATGGTTCGGAAGTCACGTTAAGCCCTTGGTCCATTCCACTGGTTATTAACTTATTGGGATAAATTAATGACCTAATTTGGGTTTTCTGTGGTTTTTCTGTAAAAGTTTTAAAGCAAAGTTCTTGCTAGTTTAAATATTTCTGCCCAAGAAACAAATCAATTGCTAAAAGTTTGCCAAATTTATTTTTTACCAATACGCTAGGTCATTTTTAGGCTCCTCTGAAGGTGTACGCGGTTGCACACGTTGCACACCTCTTAGGCCGGTCCTGAAGAACACGACGTTTCGGGATTTAGAATCTGATACCATCTTCAGGTAAAAACTTACATAAAACAGCACAAAACATTACACAAATGCATGGAAATGTAATTCACAGTTGCTTCGAAAGTGACTTCAGGCGATTTATAAAATAAACCTAACGTTCCCATTCAAGCTCGATCTGTACAATAGAATCGGACAGCAATTGCCCTTTCAGGGCAGACTTTAATAAAGCCATTTAAAAAGCAATTCCATTAGCCTTGGTGGCAGGAAATGGAGCGGGCGACGCCTGCACTCGAATGCAAAGCAGTGCAATTGTGCATTGTACAGAGTGAAGTGCAATAATAGGCGCGACAATGGCAGAGTAGTTGACATGAGTGTCACGAGAGTGCGACACATTAGTTCCGGTCTGACACTTCCTCTTCCGGCGTGACGTACCCCTTCCCCGCCACCACACCTCGGCGATCAGCGGCTTGTTGGCAGAGATTGCTGCACTTGAAGGTTTGGGTAATAGGCCACTATTTAAATGACAGTTTAATTTTTTTAAATAATTATTAGAGCGAAAAAAACGTACATCTGTTTTAAGACGTATTTTGACAAGCTAAGGCGCGTTCAAATTGAAGTGCTGATTTTGGTGCTACGGATGCTGCCTAACTTAAAAACAGCTCCAACAAACACAAAAAAATGCCAGTAAAAACCCCCTCTTTGAACTGCCTTATTTGAATTTGTATTACTTTGATAAATAAAAAACATATTATATACATTGATTCCGTGTTAACCTTTTATTTTTAAGCCATGTGAGACTGGAGATGGTACTCCTCAGCGATTCCGAAATATCTCAAGCTAATTATTATGATGTTATAACATGGTGTGAACTGGAAGAACTAGACTATAGTCATGACTCTGGCCGCAAAAGCCCATAGCCAAGTTAAGTTTACTTTTCAGTTTTTTCGCCGCCATCTTAGGGTGATTGGAAAACCTCTTTCTGGGTGATTGGATTTTTAGTAAACATTTTTGATAATGTGATATAAATGTTTATACGGCGCCAAGTTTCATTCAAATCAGATTATAAAAACAGTTTTCGTAGCCTCTACACCATTTTATGGGAAACACCTCCAAAAGGGCACTTGCCCTCAACTCCCTTTCTTCATCCTCCGCTAACAGGAAATCCGCTAGGATTCACGGTAGCGCTTAAGCGGCTACGCGTCGGCTATGTTTTAAATACATATTTGTAAAACGGTGGTTTATTAATTTGGTTATAGAGCAACACTAAAATATGACATATTTTTGGTAAACTCAAATGTACATCCCCCTAACATTTAATGGGGTAGACTCTCATACATTCTTTCATTTTTGACTCAAATAATACGTTACACTGTTTTTTTGTCCTAATAATGATCAATCCTTCACTGATTTGGAGGTATGGAAAATCAATGCTGCAATGCACTGACATCGACATAGCTTGTCTAAACATTACATAAGTCATCAGTGCTCGAGAGTCAGAACAGAGTTGAGTGTAAACTTTGAACTTGATACTGTAGACTAAACAAATCAGCTGTCTTCATGAACAAGACTTTGAACTGTGAACTGCCATTGAGCATTGAACCACCTGACATGTCACACAATATAATTCATCTTTAACACATATTGTAAAAGGTTAAAGAGCGATAGAGGTGTGACTATTGTTGTAGTTGGGATTAAAACTCTTACTTGAATTACACTTATTTATTGTAAGGTATCTATTGAAATGTTAAATTAAAGGGAAAGTTCGCTATAATTATGTCTCATAAGGCATGATTTTTATGCTCAAATTCTAATTTTAGATAAGATATACATAGACTACTTATTTATGAGATATTGCCGATGCAGGCTGGCGTAAAACTTTTAAACAAGCTCCCCACCGAGATCAAACGTTTACTGCCAGAACTGTCTTTATTCAAAAGGAAATTAAAAGAATATTTGTTTGATTAAGGCTCCTTACTCTGCAGCAGAGTGTATTGCAGAACCTGATAAATTCCCATAACATGGAATATTTAACATAGTAAAATACATAGTAATTTCAAAATCAAGTTAGCAACTCAAACTACAATATATAAATTAAAATAAGAAAGAAAAAAATTATAAGACGTATATGGACATTATTTCACCGTATTTATCAGTGTCTTAAGCCCATTCTGGCATTTTAAATTATAATTCACCTCTCATTTCACCAATATTGTATCATCTCCATTTCATCAAAGTCAACACAATTCATATTTACAATGACTTAATAAATTATTATTATTATGATACCGAAACATGCAACATAGAAATGGTAAAACAATGCAATTAAAAGGTAAAAGAAGATTTAAAAGGGGCAGATATCACTCAAACGGACATTTGGTTTTAGCTGTGAAATTCATTCCCACGAAACAATATTGGCAAACTCACTTCGAACTAAATCTAAAAAACTAACCATAGATCTGACGTTTATTCTAAATTACCATCTCAGGCAGGAGTTATACTGTACAATAAGCTTCCAAAAGCTCCGGAGTCGCGCGCGATACCAATCCGCCACGGACCCGCTAACTCCGAATAGAATGTGAAGTGTGAGTAGTGAAATAAGGAACTGTACATAGGCTTATATTTTTTAGCCATCCAGTGATTAGTCAGTTGTTTTTTTATAAGTCTAAATTATACTTAAATTGTGGATAAACAGTTAATTAACAAAGACTGACGTTTAACGTTTAACTCCCACCATCGTTTAAACATAATATCAGACCATCACCTACGTGGTTCGGAAGTCACGTTAAGCCGTTGGTCCTTGTATTTCCATTGGGCTATTAATTAATGACCCATTCTAAAGAAGAGTCGGCCTTAGTTTGTAACAAGACTACACCTCATAACTCATTACTACCACTCATCACACTCATCCTTCACCACAATTTGCCTTAAAATACCCTCACGAGAGTGGTCGGCATCTCAAATAGTGATTTAGTGATTAACAACACCTTTATTATAAAGGTGCATCACCATTGCATGACCACCAAGAAATGTACAATTTTCACGTAAAATTAAATATTTTCTTAAATCGAGAACGAAATTACTTTTAAACTGAACAGCAGCGAGAGTGCAAAGTTGCAGCTCGTCATGAAAGTACTTCTTAGCCGCTGAGCGAATTCCAATTTCCGCAGAACAGTAATGGACTAAGCGTAATTGGTATTCTCCGAACATTAGAGTCCTTTGTCTTCCTTCACTCAAATTTCTTCACTCACCTCAAAGTTCTTCCCACTTAACTCGCCATCAACTTGCAATAACGAGCTGCCTAACTTCGTTCAACAACTTCCTTTATTTACGAAATTGAAGACGCTTCGAATTTATTGAACGAACCTCTTTTGATATTGACAATCAGCCAGTTTGATTAAACTTTTCACAGCTCCAATCGTTTATCCAAGAATATTCCATTAGAACAAGGGAGGGTGTTATGCCTTCAACAAGTTATGAAATATAAGCGATACAAAACAGTAACCGTTTTTGTTGTATTGTTAGACCAATTACTAAAATGCTTGTAGAGCACAGTAGATTTTTTAATTCGACGATAGAAAAATTCAAACGTTATAGTTTGTTTTAGGAGTTTGATATTTTCATATAGACAGTGACAATTACTTTTTTAGTTAATTAGGACAGTGATGTTTATTAGTTTGTAGCAGTGATTGTATATAGTTATGTAATTTAATTATGTTAAATATAATTTGTGAACAGTTGTAAATTTTAGTTTTAAATATACTTGGCAAGTCACCTTATGAAAAGCTTTATTATGTTTAACAAATTGTATTCATTGTAAAACTGTATTTGAGGTAATAAATCAGTTTGAATTTGAATAGAACAATTTAAACGTTAAACGCGTGAAAATATTGTTAATTGTTTTATTTCACACCCCTGAGAAGTGAAGTGTGGCGGAGAATTTTAAAAATTCCATGATAAAGAGAATTTTTCCAAATTGATTACGACCTGCCTATCAGGATACTTTCTTTTCCTAAAAGAAAAACTGTCTAACGATAATGTTGTTATTTGAAACTAAAAACTACAATTGCCATGGGAGGTTTAGTACAATACTTTTAAACTTAACAAATCATTATGTTATGAATGATGAGTTGTTTAAGATCACTATATCACTATTTGAGATGCCGACCACTCTCATGAGGGTATTTTAAGGCAAATATGTGGTGAAGGATGAGTGTGATGAGTGGTAGTAATGAGTTATGAGGTGTAGTCCTGTTACAAACTAAGGCCGAATCTTCCTTAGAATGGGTCATTAATTAATAGCTCAATTACCAATGGAAATACACGCGCAACCTAAGACAGTGAAAATAACCTTCAATGTATTTAATTTTTTGACTTAAAAAACAAACCGTTGAATTAATCGAAAGCGAGACTGTTAGCGTAGCATCAGCCTCGTAACCTCGGACACAGGTCGAAAACTTACTAAACTACTAGAGGCGTAGCGTAGCGCCTGTGGTAATTGAGTACAAAAGTCCGAAGCTGAAGGCCGAACCGAATCCGTGAGTGCAGAGAATATTAGAGTTAAATTGCAAAGGAATTGTTTCCTCGGCGCTTAGCTCCGTGTCGGACTGTTGTTTTTTATCACAACGAAATAAACCAATACTACATTATACTCTGCAAGAACCAATAGGAATGCTATTATCAATGAGTAACCGACCAGTGACTAACTGAAGTAACCGGTAGATTAGCAATCGGTCAAGCTTAGCTTCCCAGAGCGATGAGTCATCCGGAGCCGCCACTCCTGCGCCCAAATTTGGAAACCCACAAGAGAGCGGATCACATTCCGCACCTACGCAGAGAATTATACACCTTGTCGTGTGATATGCCTCTGCCTACTCTAGTATCTGGCGCCTTTCAGACTGTCCGTTGGTGTCTAAGTGTAATTCTCTAATGTCTAACCAAAGACAAGGCTTGGTTAAACACAGAGTTATTCACTAAATGGCTATAAACTATTGGATTATAAATAGATTGCCACAAATGTTTACAACAAGTTTAATTAGAATCGGATTATTATTAAAGTAAAAATCATCCGCCCCTTTTTGGGGCCTTAAATACACCGAAGCCATAACAACTAGCATGTAATACAATTTTAACACAGACCGGCCGTAGACGTGATTGGTTTTCTTGTTACAGTAGTACTATTGATTTCTTTACCTTTTTGTGCATGCTGTTTAATCTTCTAGGTTAGTTTTTTTATGATTTTATTTATTTTTGTGAGAAAAGAACTTGTAGTTTGTTTGTGTTTGACTTGTCAGTTTACGCTGATTTAAGGCTAGCTCATTTTATATTTTTGTTTAGTTTTAAATTATCTTTCACCTGAAGACTGGGTCAGATTGCATATCCTGAAACGTCGTGATTTTCTTGCTCACCAACGATGAACAATGTCCACAATGAAATTTCAATCTTAACAATCATCCCAAACCCAATCAAGTCAATCACAAACTTAATAATAGTCGGTAAAATTGTTAATAAAGATAAACTGTTAATTCTATTCGAATGGGCTAACATCCTATTCTTACTTTCTCAGGCATTCATTTGTTCATGCTACAAACACTATAAGTAGTCCAGACACCTCTAAACTATCACTAACCAACCTATGGACTCATTCATTTTCAAATTTGAAATGCTAACTTGAAGTGCATTGTATTTGACACAACGCGAGACAGGTGTTACAGTGATTTCGCCCACGACCTCCGGTCTCTCAGCCCACATGTCAGGGTTCTTCCACGTGTTGTCTGTCATTCGAGCCTACGTTTCAAAGCCAGGCATACTTTCCCCGGAAAATACCGAATTGGTCACCAAGGACAGTACGAATTAGTTCCTGTTTAGTTTTTGGCTTCCTTAGTTTCTTAAGTATTGACCGAATTGATTCCCAGGCTGGTTTAGGTATAGATACTGCATCGTATGGAGTAGCCTATCATGAACTTCTCTTTAGCGACTGATATCATCATATAATAAAAAATGACGATAAGAGGTCAGCTGTTATGTTTGAGCTAGTTTTCTAGTTTTATGTGATTTTCGTCTCTGTAGGTTCAACAACAATAAATCTCTGGTCGTATTTCACCCACTTTATAAGTTTATTTGTCAATATACAATAACTAATAATTGTGTTGACAACAAATTAACTATATAGTATATAACAAAAAAATCTAACCACTGGTAAGAAAAGATAGCTAACAAATCTTCAGTTATATAGTAAAAATATTAGTATGCGAATTAAAATTTAAAGCCCATTTTCCATGAATTCTCCCATTGTATAAAATGAATTTGACAACAAAAAGTTCTTTAGTTCACACTTAAAAGTTTTAAAATTTTGAATTTGTCTCATGTTTTCTGGTAATTTGTTAAACATCTTTTTACCAGAATTTATCGGCAATTTATTGAACATTTCCAAACGGTGGCTATTAAAATTTAAAATGTTTGCACTACGGGTATTATAAGAGTGACTTGACTCTACCAATTGAAATTTTGGAAAACAGAATATTAAAGTTTCTAAAACGTAAAGTGACGTAATTGTCAGTATTCCGGTTGATTTAAAAGAATTTCAACAGAATTCTCGAGGTTTTAGTTTTGCGATTATTCTTACTGCCAACGTTGAAGAATCAACAGTCTAGAAATTTTTTGTGTCCCCCAAAAAGCTATACCATATAATATGTGGGGATGTATAAGACCAAAACAAACCATTCTCAAAACATCTGCGCTGCAGTGAGAAGATAGTTTTCGCAATGAGAATATATGAACACTATACAATAAGTATATCTTTGATGTTTCCTCTCAAGGTTCTATTCTATAAACGACAACCCTCTCTCTCTTTCAAAGTTCCAAGAAGTCAGATCACCTCTAAGAATCTCTGTTGAAAACAAACACATTATACTCGCTGCACCCAGGTTCCGAGTCTTTACCCGTGCCCGTGGTGAATTGTGATATTTCTCGGCTTCATTCAAGCAAGGCGTGTCGGTATGAAACTATTCCAAGTTTTATGGACCAGTAAAAGGCAAAGGCGTGCTTGTATGTCTCAGTAGTTGTATTAACGGTACCCCTCTTCTCCTCCTGTAGCTCACAGCATACCCTGAAATACAAGCTATAACCGCTGTGTCTTGAGGAAACTCTGTGACGCATCAAGAGGCCGCCAAATAGAGCGGACGAAGGGGACACGGAGTAACTGCAATGTTTAAACTGGTTAACGTACTTAAATCAAAAATATGTTTGAGTGGAAGCAAATACAGCATTATAACTAGTGATGCCGCTGAATATAAACTCTAAAACTTTTA
The DNA here is from genome assembly GCA_018831715.1 of Matsumurasca onukii. NCBI lineage: Eukaryota > Metazoa > Arthropoda > Insecta > Hemiptera > Cicadellidae > Matsumurasca > Matsumurasca onukii. The sequence goes on from CM032065.1 coordinate 14,123,185, forward strand.
CTTTCGTCAAACAATAAAATTAATTATTAGGTTTATTACAACTTGATTATCCCATTAGAACGTAGAACTTGAACGTAGATATTTTGTTTGGCAAGGAAGTTTTACCTCGTACGCTGCAGCGTTAAGGGCTGTATGCTTCTATTATTATACTTTGTTCATTTAAGTATGTTAATCTACTTAAAACATCGTTTGTAAATGGCCCCATGTTAAATTTCCTATCCCGGATACGGCGGGCTCTCAAGACTATGTACGGGCGGGAAAAAGTGACGACGCTGAGGTTTGTAACCAAACCGTCATGAATAGTGCGGTGAGGTTCCAAACCATTAAATTAAATATCACTATAATTTAAAGGCAGATTGAAAGCCGATTTTCTAAATTAAATTATCATTTAGAGAAACATCTAATTGAAAAAACTGAAAAATACAGTGCCTAAGAACTCTAAAACTCATCATTGAAAAAGAAATTTTAAAAAAAAGTTGAAACCAGCATGTAAAAATTACTTCTACATACAGAAAGTCATCACATAAGAACAGCGTTTGTTGATTGCAAACCCGTATAAAGCCACTAAAAGACGTTCGTTCAAAGTTGACGCAAGGTTCTGTAGTTTCTAGCCGCTCGCAAACACCACTTTGTTTACGCCCGATGACATCAGCCATCGGTCAGACTACATTGTCATATTTTGACGCAACCTTTATCACACTGCTAACATTTTTTAAAAATCTATACTTGGATGATCATACAATGTGTACAAAACTCAAAGGACATAAAAAATAACGCTTAATAAATAAACCAAGAAAATCACAGCTATAACCTTGAACGGAGAGGATAAAATCGTGTTTGAGGTCTAAAGTGAGTTTTTGTCTGACAACGTTGAGTGGGATTTAGACGTCGAGGTCTGGAAATACATGATACATGAGATGTCGACTCGAAGCTTTATAAGGATCGATATTTCAAGGTCCAGGTCGCTCTTGCCGCAACTGGTGCAGCCCGACCTTGAAATGTCTCTCTTTTAAGGTATCTCGCAGTTAAAAGAGTTGTTTTGTTGAGAGAAATATCCAATATTATAACCTTTATAAGACGTAACGTCAACAAGTGTTGTCACACCTGGTTAACTGTGTCCGGAGCTAACGTTTTAACAGTGCAAATATGATTTATGATTAGCGAATTTATATTGGAAATTCCTATCATTTTATATATCAATCATTTCGTTCTAAGAGACGTTGTAAAACAAAACAGATTGCAGTTTTGAGATTCTCATAAATTCCTGAGACAAACGGCAAAACTGAACATAAATACATGTTTATATAAATATAACATGTCTTACCACTTTACGGGTTGGACTTTTGTCCGATCCCCAAGAAATTAGGAACATATGTTCGTTTTATAAATCTCTAGAATACTTTCACTAATCAGGAAAAATCTGTTCACTTTGGGAAGGTTACCTCCCCCCCAGAATGGGTTAATTTATGCTAAGTTATTGGTTTGTTTATTGGTTCAAGAGAGACGTTGACAAAATCTTGTGTGGATTTTTGAAAAAAATATTATTTGGACAAACATATGTAAAAATGTTATTCGTGAGACTTTAAAAGGTTCTATTGGAATAACTAGAAACCGTTCATATGTATAAGAACTAACAAAATTGCATTAACAAATGAATGCCTGAGAAAGTAAGAATGGGATGTTAGGCCATTCGAATAGAATTAACAGTTTATCTTTATTAACACTTTTACCAACTATTATTAAGTGATTGACTTGATTGGGTTTGGGATGATTGTTAAGATTGAAATTTCATTGTGGAAATCGTTCATCGTTAGTGAGCAAGAAAATCACGACGTTTCAGGATATGCAATCTGACCCAGTCTTCAGGTGAAAAATAATTTAAAACATAACAAACAAATAAATAAACACTTTTTAACAAAAAAATTGGACCGACTTCAAAAACAATCCAACAGTAAAATGCTATAAAAAGTGTGAAATAATTAGGTAATGCAATCCTGTATTGCTTTACATGATACATTTATAAACAATGGGTTACTGATGTGTTACGCGAACAAACAATAATTTATCCATTACACTACAGTAAGATATTACAGCTGTACCCATTTCATGGTAACCAATATAATAAATATTATTTTGCTAATACATATAAAAATACTATCAAATGCGCACACTATTTGCCATATTGTAGACTACAATTTAGGAGTTGTTATAATCTTCATTCACTTTAAAAAAATATTGGAGTCGGTGCTGCTGAAGCAATATTATCTAAGAAGAAGCAGCACCGACTCCAATATTTTTTTAAAGTGAATGAAGATTATAACAACTCCTAAATTGTAGTCTACAAAATGGCAAATAGTGTGCGCATTTGATAGTATTTTTATATGTATTAGCAAAATAATATTTATTATATTGGTTACCATGAAATGGGTACAGCTGTAATATCTTACTGTAGTGTAATGGATAAATTATTGTTTGTTCGCGTAACACATCAGTAACCCATTGTTTATAAATGTATCATGTAAAGCAATACAGGATTGCATTACCCAATTATTTCACACTTTTATAGCATTTTACTGTTGGATTGTTTTGAAGTCGGTCCAATTTTTTGTTAAAAGTGTTTATTTCACAATTTTTTATATTTATTCTTTTCAATCTTTATTTGAAGTCAGATTGTTTTGTAAAGTGGAATTACTTTACAAAAAACAATCTGACTTCAAATATATACAAATGTACAATAGGCGGGATGGTTAAACGAAAATACAGTAACGGCAAAGAAAATATTGATTCAATTTTTGAAGCTGTTAAATGATTTTGTACGTGTAGTGTAATGTAATTATATTATCTCAAACTTAGTAATTAAGTCATGAGGTCTTGAAATTAAAGTAGTTGAATCATATAATATTTATTAAAAAAAGCTGTCAGCCAGTTTGGGAGGGAAGCAGCCCTCTAATCGACCCTAGGGTTGAGTCCTTCATCCTCTGTATCAATCGCTGGTTTGACGTGATTTTCTTCAGTACAAACTGAAGTAAATGTGTACTGAGTATAGCTGTGAGTACAGCTCGTCTAGGTAGACAATTAGACCGCTGCACTCAAGACACAAATCTGCTACACGGGAGTGGAAAGAATCGCCTGGATCACGGTAACGCTTCGTCCTTTGGCCTCGAGGCCTTTGCTTATGGTAACAATGCAGATCATAGGCCGTTTGCTTTTCCCATGGCTTGCTCGAAGGATCAATTAAGTGATTGGCTTCGCTCGCGGTAGCGTTTTGGCCGAACGGGTATGGGACATCAGGGTGACGATTTGTCTTATGGCTCGTTGGTTACAAGCCTTCGGTCTTTTTCTAATAATAAGCTCGCAGGAGTAGTTCACTTCTGAAATGTAGTTTCGGTGCTTGGTCAAGCTAAAAAGAACTAGGTGGTTCGCTCCACTCGCATTGACGCTTCGTTGTTGCTGGCCTTTCATTTGCTTATCGCCAGTTCACAAGATCATGTTTAGTTAGGTTTCGGCCCGCATCCTTATGACTTAAGAGTAGTTTGCTCTTCCTTTAGCAAGTTTGTTATATTATGAGCCGTTTACATTGCTCATAGTAACGCGTCGTCCTTTAGGCAAATTAGTAGAGATTTATTTCTCTGTCACTTTTGTGTTTTCTAACTTTGCCTTTTCTTGAACTTAAAAGTTTTTAAAATATGTCGGGCGAGCTATTTTCTGAACTATTTATAAGTTAAAGTTGTTTGTACGGTTATGTACATAATTTATTAATGTTGAAATTAACACAAATGCAGTTCAGATTTACGAGTAGTTCACGCTTACCCTTAAAGTGTCTGATTGTTTCGAAATTTTCTCCAGTAATATACGTATTTTTAAACGTATCAGGGGTACAATTTTGGAGTAGGTTATGTTCTGGACAGAACGGTACCATTATCATATCATTTACATCCATCACATCGAAATGATAACATCATCAGCTTAAATTCGGGAAAACCCCGTGTTTGCGTAAAATGTATCGTTTTTTAACATTTCATAAAACATTTTATGGAAACCACGTTGTAGAAAATTCAATTTTAATTAGTCTTGTACCTTAACTATTTTTATAACCTTCCAAAGCGAGACCTATACCACTAAGACGCATGGAGTACACGTTTCAGCATGACATTTTGGACATTTTATACTTGTTTACAGAATCTATAACAAGTTTTAAAGCTATAAAATACGTTTTTTTGTTGAGAACATAGCTATGCACAGAATCTTATCATAACCACGTTTATTATATTGAAAATAAAGTTTCTATGGATATAAAACTAATACGAAACGATAAAAATAACGTGCTTTTTAGCGAGAAAGAGGCCATAGCTCGGTTAATATGAGTGTAATCATAGCAAATATGTATATTTTCTGAAAGAAAATTAAATTTTACGGGCACAAAGTTCCTTCAAATCTTTGGTCAAGTGTATATTTTGGCGTCTAGAACTCTCTAAATACAAACAAAGACATTTTTCGAGTATTTTTAGACGAAAATATCTATTTATCTCAACAACACCTAAGATTTAGAAGAACTTAAGACTACTACCTTGTTGAAAATTTAATTTTACATCGAAATAGTGCTATAGAAATCCATTTCCGGTTCGAAATAGTGTTTTTACCACGCAAAACACGCAACAAGTACACGGGTTTTTGAGATTTTTTTGAGGTTTTTTACTTTTTTTATATAGAAATATAAGTCCGATCAAAATGATTTTTAAATGGGACCACTATGGAGTTAAGATCTACCAATCAAAGCAAACTGGGTGTAAAACGGTGCCCGCGTTCAAAAGTAATTCGTGAACAGACATAAAAAAAAAAAATCGCCCAAAGTCAACTTGTATAACCTCCTCGTTTCACTGAAGTCGGTCAAAAATATCTATTTATCTCATCAACACCCAAGATTTAGAAGAACTTAAGACTACTACCTTGTTGCAAATTTAATTCTACATCGAAATAGTGCAATAGAAATCCATTTCCGGTTCTAAATAGTGTTTTTACCACGTAAAATAAGTAACAAGTACATGGAATTTCGAGAATTTTTTTAGGTTTTTTACTTTGTTTTATATAGAAATATAAGTCTGATCAAAAAGATATTTAAATGGGACGACTATGGAGTAAAGATCTACCAATCAACGCAAACTGGGTGTAAAATGATGCTCGCGTTCAAAAGTAATTCGTGAACAGACATAAAAAATAATAAAATTACGTGTTTTTGAGCGAGAAGGAGGTCATAGCTCGGTAAATTCGAATATAATGATAATAAATATATATATATTCTTAAAGACAATTAAATTTGACCCTCACATGGTTCCTTCAAATCTTTGGTCAAGTCTATATTTTGGCGTCTAGAACTCTGTAAATACAAACAAAGACATTTTTTCGAGTATTTTTAGACGAAAATATCTATTTATCTCAACAACACCCAAGATTTAGAAGAACTTAAGACTACTACCTTGTTGCAAATTTAATTCTACATCGAAATAGTGCTATAGAAATCCATTTCCGGTTCAACATAGTGTTTTTACCACGCAAAACACGCAACAAGTACACGGGTTTTTGAGATTTTTTGAGGTTCTTTACTTTTTTTATATAGAAATATAAACCGATCAAAATGATTTTTAAATGGGACCACTATGGAGTTAAGATCTACCAATCAAAGCAAACTGGGTGTAAAACGGTGCCCGCGTTCAAAAGTAATTCGTGAACAGACATAAAAAAAATCGCCCAAAGTCAACTTGTATAACCTCCTCGTTTCACTGAAGTCGGTCAAAAATGAGCTAGCCTTAAATCAGCGTAAACTGACAAGACAAAACAAACAAACTACAAGTTTTTTCCTCACAGAAAGAAATAAAATCATAAACGAACTTACCTAGAAGATTACACAGCGTGTACAAAAAGGTAAAGAAATATAGTACTGTAACAAGAAAACCAATCACATCTACGGCCGGTGAAAACTCCCAGACAGCCAGTCGGTTGGTACCTGTCATAAGATCTTTGGTTGGCTGATTGCTGTTTGTAATATTTCTTTACGTTTTGAGGCTTTGCATGTGATAGAGGTTTCTGTTGTAGCATTTCTGAGAAAAAAATGCGGTTTGGTTGTGTTCAACTGTTAAACTTTTGCTGATTATTTTAGTTTTGCTCTTTTTATAATATTTGGTAAAATGTTTTGATTACTCACACCTGAAGACGGGATCAGATTGCAGATCCAAAAACGTGGTGTTCACATTTGATAGAAAACAACCGTAATAGTATTCCGAACTAAGTTATTTGTAAACCTTTTTCATAAGGTTTGAGATGTTGTTTGAAAGCTAGAACAGATAGTACAGGGGTAGAACAGTTAAAACAAATATACCCAACAAGGAAATGGACACAGACTGAGGCTTATCGCAGTAATGTAGAAGTTGAGTTGCTTAAAGTCCAACCGACTCGGGAACTGAGACAGTTTATTGGGAAGGCCTAAAGCCCAGACCCAACAACTAATCACACTTTACACTGAGCAAATCCTTATCAATTTGTCCGATCTCAAACTGAAGTAACTCGGGATATCACGGAACTTCTGGAACTTCTCACGGGATCAGCGAGAAGTGGTGAACTGATTACGGTTTGTTTTGATTAAATTTAAATCTTCTCTGTTCTAACTTTATTACGCAATAATTACGGATCACATTTACATATGTTTTGAAGGTGTACAATTGTGAGCTTCCCCGTCAAATAGAAATGTTCCAACACAACATTCTTCCCATTTTATGGCAAACTACTCCCCGTTACTAACCCTAACTAACCTAACCACGCAGGTGCCAGACTGTTCAAAGCGTTTCCAAGGAAGTCAAGAGGACTGATTCAGCAGCTTTAAGGAAAACTTAAAAGTCTGCTTTAAAACGACCGTTCTATAACGTAAATGAAGCTTTTGACTGGCAAAATGTAATGAGTTAAACACATCTCTTATTGTGTGACAACATTAAAAGTCCTATAGATGTATAAATAAAAAGTTTTTCCCCATCGGAGTAGGTTACAAAGCCAAAAGGAAATGTTTAGTACCAAGATTTAAATCCAATACATCTATTTTATACACTATCTGAATTTCAGCTTATTATTTGTCTCACTTGTAGTAGGAAGGGGCTTCTCTACCTTTGCGAGAACAAAACGAGCAGCAGAAAATACAATCGGCCCAGAGACGGAGCCTTGAGGTACTCCGAAATACCATACGATGGTCGGCGCCACCCTCTTCATCTTGATACATGTTTACGAGGAAGCTACCTAAACTACAATATTTACTGTTTACTGCCCTCTCTACACTCACGTGTGCCAACACTCTGAAGGTTTGGCACGAGGAAGTAGATTTGTAACAACACGTTCACTGCCAAATCCTGGATCTGACAGTTTTATATACACGTGCTCTTATTTACGTTATCTTTTGTCGGTAATGCGGTTTTAAACTATTATAACGTATGTGTTCACCTTTCTAGTTTAGCGGATTAAAAACTTTTGAGAGCTCTCAGAAGTCAACAGATTAAAGGTTAATTAGTTAGTAATTGTTGATGGTTTTACGCCCATTAGATCTTGGACGTGTTCCTAAATATTTTTAATAACGCTTGGTAACGCCGTGGCTCTTGGATTCTTTGAAGTGAATTAATATTCATGCAATTGTCATAAAACATTTATACAAGCATACATAGGAAATCGTCCAAACTACCGTAAAAGTACTAGGGACGTTAAATATTGGAAATAGTCCGGTATTAATTAGAGGCAAGTACAATCAAATTTAGTTTGTCTTTAAAGTGTTTGTAATTAAAATATTTCACACACTTGTTACAATGTTGACTGGGACTCGTGGCGTGGTCCTGTAATCCAACTTCATGGAGGTCAGGTTTCGAGGATGATATAGGTCTAAAGCGGCTCAGATAGTCTCAATGATCATCTGATGATACCCGCATCAACTCCCACAATCGTTTAGACATATCAGACCATCACCTGCGTGGTTCGGAAATCACGTTAAGCCGTTGGTCCTTGTATTTCCAGTGGTCATTGGGCTATTAATTAATGACCTATTCTAAGGAAGAGTCGGTTGTAGTTTGTAACAAGACTATACCTCATAACTCATTACTACCACTCATCACACTCATCCTTCACCACATATTTGCCTTTAAATACTCTCATGAGATTGGTCGGCATCTCAAATAGTGATTATAGTGAGTTTAAGTAAATTTCTCAAAATGTAAACTCGTTAATTCATGCATTTCTCCTTTCTAAGAAACGATACCTTACAGTTTAATTGCAACATTAAACTGTTTTGAGAGAATTCAAAGACTTTTCCTTATTGACACCTGGGTTTACAACTCTGAAGTACAACTGTAGCAGGAAAGATTTCGTGTCTGAACTGTTGGCTACTTTAGATTCACCTCCATTACGCGGGGTTTCATTTGAATTGAAAATGCAATGAAAGCAAGAGGCAGCAAAGCACTAGAACAGCAGTAAATGTCGACCTAGCTAACAGACGATTGTGAGGTTAACACTGGGCACAGTGGGCAGTTGTTTGTCCCGTGGACGTGTAAATTTTTTTCTGGAGTAAGCTGTGAATGCTTACACAAATTGTTGATGTTTATATTTTGTTACTGTAAATGTAAAAAGTGTCCTACTAGGCGTGGGCAAACTTTGTTTGATCTAAACCTGAATTTTAAAACGGTTATTATGTATAACTTGGGCCGTTTTTTCGAGTGCCTGCTAACCAACTGGTTAACTAACCCCTGGTTAAATTGTTTACAATCTGCAATGTTTAAATTTTCACGCAACGTTTAAAAAATTTAATGCATGATTGAAAATTATTCATCCAATAATGGTATTCTTTTCCATTCTTTATTAAATTTAATATGTATTCATTATTTTAAAATACATAATAAATACAAACTGTAACACTAAAATGCAAAGTCAAAATGGATAAAGTAAAAATTAACATTAAAAAATATTCAGCTTTCCTATTGGCTGGCTGCTGGTTAAAACTAATCTCCGGTTAAGGCTAAATTGAAAAGACGACCCAAATGTACGTAATTACTTTTGTTTGTGCAAACACAAAACTCGTACCAGGAAGTGTGACAACTTTTCCGCGGGGCAGAAAAGTCGAGGTCGGGGTGGACTGCCCTCGCCTGGTTTAAAATTGTCAATGTTACAGTCGGATGCGGTCCCAGGAATCACTCAGTGCGGTTGCTGTGCGATCCAGGGTCGAGCAAAATATGAGTAAATTACACCTCGTTTGTATTGGTGGAACTAACCTGGATACAGGCTAGGCGTCAGATCTTTAAAAGTTATCAATCGCTCAAAGAGCAGAAACTATCATCATAGCCTTCAGAAAATTTGGTGGGGGCGTCTCTACGGACGGATCAAGTAGGCAAGTCCTACTTAATATTTGCCTAAGGCACCCTGCTTATAAAATAAGTGGCTTAACTAGGCCTACTTACGGACAACACCCTTAAGATAGGGTTTGGGTCGTAGCGAGGTTGTAGCCCCAGGCTAGAGACACAACAGAAGCTCACCAGGTTGACAAGAAAGTCAATGCCAAGTTTTCCCCTGTTTTCTTCTAGTATCACCCGAGTGTTGTGGGTTTGAAACTCCTTCCTTCTATTCCAGAATCACCCGTTGTCGGTAACTAGGCGGGTTCTATCGGGCAAGGTAGCGTGGTCGAGTCGTGGTTTCTAAGTCTTGAGGATAAAATCCACAAGACAACAAAACTAGTCGAATCAAAGTATTATCCTGAAAGAAACAAGACTAACACTAGATCATAAAAAGCGAATTACCAAGGAAATGGCGAAATAATTTCCTTAGAGGTTATCAGCGAAAATTTACTAAGCGAAAACGTGGCTTCACCTCTGACACTCTATGAAAAACTGGGGAGAGGAAGGCTCGTCTTTTTGACGTTTCGGCTGTCAAAATGCTTTTTTCGAGAGATCGGCGGCAGTAAGCGACAGACCACGGTGAAATACGAGAAATTAGACATAATTTACCTCCATGCGTGAGGCTAAATTCACCCGAAACTGGGTTATTACGGCGTACTCTGTGGTATTGAGATCGGGAAAAAGGCACGATAGCATTTTGACAGTTGACAGATTGTCAGATCGAAATTGAGGTTATGTCACCCGAATAAAGCTATGGTTTCCTAGAAAAAAGTTCACCGCTAAATTACGGCCGTTATTGTAGCGGTGAACGTAACGGTGACGGTGGACGTAACACAATATTTAAACAGATGTAGACAAAAACAACTTTTGACATGATGTTTTTTTTAGTTGTCAAAGTTTATTTACGTATGTAGTAATGGACAAGCTAGACTTTTGTTTACAAAACAAAATGTGTCACCTGGTGAGAAAACCTCAACTAGTTTTCACCGCTAACTTTACGTCCACCTTTTTCTAGGAAACCACTCTCATCTGATTGTATTGAAAACAAAACTCGCCGTCATATTACGGCCGTAATGTAGCGGTCACCGCTTTCTAGGAAACCATAGCTTTAGTCGTAATTTACGTGAAAACGATATTTAAGGTTGAGTTCGGTATTTTAGCGGTTGTTACAGCTGGGAAATAAATGAATATTACCAGCACAACCTTTATTTACGGGTTATAAGTCGTTTGTTGTCCGTCGCTTCTGGTGCACAGGCTAGACATGGCGATAGAGCCTAGTCCTGCCACATCTGCTGTTCTAGGGAGGACGACTTCGTTCGGCCTATTTGCGAAATTGTACCCCTACCAAATTTCGGCCGTTACAGAAGTTATAATCAATTTTTAACAGCAAAATAAATTATTTAGATGATAAATACAAAACATTTCCGTATGTGTTAGAACAACTTGTAGTTCAAAGTAAGAACGTAATATTCAGGTTTTCCTTCTTTAATACTATTTGACCGAAGGTGGCTTCACTGCGTAATTCAACCATTCAATTTGTACATTATAAAATCAATTGTAAAATCCCAAGGTGAAAACCATATGATGGAAAGTGATTCGTCTGTGTACGTACTTGCCTCTAATACATTAATAGACACCGTAAACAACAGAATCATAAAAGGTTAATTGCGTTTCATTTACAGTTTTAAACAATTCAGCCAGTGTGTTTTACATTTTTCATATGACTCTAGACGAACTATTTGCTGTGTAATAATTTATGTACAATGACCTAAATTAAATGAACAGATTTTGGGCCGAAATTGTGTTTTCAACTAATACCTTTCTGAAACAGAGGAGACTAAACAAATTGAGTCTAAAAATAGCCCAGAATACACTACTCTCGTAAAAACATCAAATTATCCTGGGGAGGGGTCCAGGATCTCCTAAACCACCGGTAATGCTCAAAACTTTAAGAAAATCAACAAAGTATTGCTTTGGGCTATTAATTAATGACCCATTCTAAGGAAGAGTCGGCCACAGTTTGTAACAAGACTGCACCTCATAACTAATTACTACCACTCATCACACTCATCCTTCACCACATATTTGCCTTAAAATACCCTCATGAGAGTGGTCGGCATCTCAAATAGTGATTTAGTGATTTGTTGGGAAAAACCCACTTTTAGAAATTCGTTGCTTTAGAAAACAACTTCCTGTAGTTACGACCGATGGCCGATGGATTGTGAATGTTGAAGAGGTGTGGGCCCAAACTGTCGAGTGGGCAGATCAAGCGCATATCTGAGTCTGAAATCTACACTCTGATCTACATCAGGGACCGTGGGCAGCCGCTCCCTCCGATACACGGAGATACGAACATTGCAATTGGCTAAACCTCATCATGTAACAGTTCCGTGTATCAAGTCTTCTGTGTACCAAGACGTCCGTTTTCTACTACAAGAGTCCGCCTCAGCTGTTCGGGAGAGCGTTGTTGCCAGAGGTTTGCGGGAAATAAAATAGAGACTTTCGTATTAGTGATTTTTTGACGAATCAACTCTTAAATGAAAGACAAACATATTATCTAGATTTGTCTCTAGTCCATTTTTCAAAATGTCTTTTAGTTTTTATGCTATTAAGGGTTAAAGTTAAAAAATACAGAGTGGTTTCAAGAAGCTAAAAATATGTTTATAAAAAATCTAATCACAGGCAAACACAGATAAACTCTTTATATTTCCATAAAAATTAACATATCCAAATTAAACCTTTATAGAAGAGCGCTGTCTACTTTCTACGGAACCTTTGCAAGCGGAGGGGTTGACAGTTAGGCCGCATCAATTGAAAGAAAGCTCGTTGTTAGGCCTACATGCGCGGTGTCGTGTTTTCTCTAAGCGGATGAATTCAGACGTTCTATGAGGTTACCACTGTAAAGCGGACCCTTAACAAAGTTAGAGCTTTGGTTTTATTTCATGTCCCTGGCAATCTGGCGCGTGCAGTGCAGAGGTTTATCAGACTTAGACCTCGCGTAGGGTGATAGACTTGGCACAGTACACTAAACAAACAACGCAAAGAGCCTGTCAGAGTGTCTGTGTTATAATGTCACCTGTGGTAGTACACATAAACCAACATAACCGACGCAGAACAACAAGCACGTTATTAACGAGTTATCGTTAATCCTAGCGAATCTTCTGTAAGCTGGGAGGAGGGGTGATTTACACTACAAGTGTACTATTGGTAGGAGTTTTGTGGTATTGATGATCTGTGTATAAATTATTAATTATTTAACATATGATCTGTTTTTATAATGTTTGTTGTTGTTAAGAAAAATCACAATTAAATGAGTACTTAATTTGGAATACATTATTAGTTTTTCAATTTGATATATACTTCAAATGGCGACGAGGTCACCAGGTCGAGTGATAAGGGTTAATGGCCCCTACTCTTACGAGGTGCAAATAGATGGAGGACCCTTAAAGAAGAAGCATTTGGACCAGTTAAGAGCCAGAGAGCTTCCCTTGGAGGATAACTCTTAAAGGGGGAAAAGTGTGGTATTGATGATCTGTGTATAAATTATTAATTATTTAACATATGATCTGTTTTTATAATGTTTGTTGTTGTTAAGAAAAATCACAATTAAATGAGTACCGTACTTAATTTGGAATACATTATTAGTTTTTCAATTTGATATATACTTCAAGTTTCTTAAAAAATGGGGGTTTGGGCTATTAATTTATGAATATATTTTTGATGAAATTTGGTACAAACATCAATGTCAATTGACATGTCAACAACTACATTATCAATAGTTTGAACTATTATTGCGGACATTTTCCATCGTGTAAGATGATCACGACGTTTCGGGATCTGCAATTTGATCCCGTCTTCAGGTTAAAGGTAACCTAAAACCTAACACAGAACGAGCTAGCCTAAAGTAATCAGCATAAGCTGACCAGTCACACTTTTCATATCTATGTAATATGAACATATTTAACATATGTAGCAACAAAAACCCAAGGTTAGTAAATAGGCTATATACTAACTTTGGCAAAAACCTACTCAATCTAATCAGCCAAATCAAAATGCATGTGAACAAGATTTTTAACATGAATGTGTTTAAGAATTTTAAAATTGTAGGCCAAAATAGTAAATTTTTATTCGTACAAAAGTTTTTAACAGCAGGCTATTATCTTCAGGCGGTTGCAAACAATTTGCTCATTTTAAATTCTTACCTACAAGTGCGAATATATTCACAAGAAGGTCATCAAATGGTTTAATAAGTTTGATCGAAATCATGTCAAGAATTTTGTATAGCCTAAAACCTATTTTGGGGGTAAATGCAGTTTTATATTATTTTGTAATGAGCCTGTGTAGGTTCGTGGCAATATTTTAGTTTAAAGGCCCACTAATCATAAAGGAGTTTCTTTACACTAAATGCTTGATAATATGTCATATTAGGTTTACTTACTTTACTTTATTCAAAAATTATGGATAGAGTTAGTACACTTTGCATGGTCAGTGATTCCAAATACTAAAGTTATGTTTTTGCAACAGACAGTAGCAATTACAACTAACATTGCACACGAGTAGCGTGTTTAGTTAAAATGTGGAATATTGTGTGCGATAATAAGTGTTTTACATATAGATTAGAGTTGGCTCATTCATATACAAGCCATATCGCGGCAACCAGGCGGGATCAAACCTATGCTACATTTGATACATATTCATACAGCTGAGAATAGAGCCCAGGATGGGCACAACTAATACTGTCGCGGACATTCTGCATTTCATCATAGTTGCGAGGAATGTTTAAAAGAACTTTTAAATTATCAAATATTCGTACACGAGAAATGTTCTTTTATTTATGTTTTCGAGCATTTTAGAAAAAACGTGTTGTTTGGTTGCGTTTGACTGCTTAGCTCACGCTGATTATTTTAGGCTAGCTCGTTTCCTAAGGTTTTGCATTATGTTTAGGCTATTTTTCACCTGAAGACGAGATCAGATCACAGATCCCGAAACGTCGGTTCTTTTTGTGCGTAATAGTAGTTAAAATCAATAATTTTCCCGTCGTCAAGGACGAATTTCAAACAAGACAAGTTCAATGCCAAGATACTTTCACGAAATACGCAATTTATTCTACTGAACTATTTTTCCTGTAATATTAAAAACTCATTTCGAAACTCAGGAAACGATTAAAAAATAATATTGGTGGTTTTCCGTATTAAAATTAATTCAAAGTAGGACTTTACTAGAACTTTACCTCTATTGTCCTTAGAAAAGTTAAAATCATTAGGAATACGAAATATATTACAGAATAAGTCTCACAAAACGTAAGCCTAATTCACAGTTTTAACCTCACCTTATTCCGATCGAACCATTTGGTGATTTCGCAATAGTTTAAAGCCAGTAACCAACCTGAAACAGAAAAGAAATTTTATTCATTTAAACATAAACTGAAATACATGAACGTGAAAAGCTTATTAGCGTTGTTAATCGTCGAGAAAATAATGTTTATATTGCTTGATACCAATTAGGAGACCCAATTACCTTCAGTTGTTATTAATATTTTACGCGTACACCTTTAAAACTAGTTTAATTGAATCATTGCTACACATTTCAATCACTATCTTAACATATAAAAAAAAACAACTATCATAATTATTTTTTGTAGGTATTCTTTAAAATCAGCTGTTGTTTTAACACATTTAAACAAGACAAAGTTGTATTTTTACAGGGAAACGAATAGTATAATTTATTTCATCAATGAATGCCAAAGTAAAGGGTTTTCTACGAGTTTGAAGTTAAACGTACGAGAGTTAAATGAGCGAGAATACAAAAGCATTTTTAGAAGCGAGTGGTGAACGATAGTTTTTCAACGTTCCCGTGCAAATATTGAGGAATAATTTTCTTTTTTGTAAAACAGAAGAAACAGACTTCTGGAGAAAAACTACTCCTAACGTTTCGGGCAGTTAAAAACTCCACCCATCTTCAGAGCACAACACTAATATAGGAACTACATTTAATTATATATCTTAACTTAATATCTAACCTAAGACTTTATCAAACAACATTTAAAATTGTTTAGTTTTCAGTTGAACTGTTTAGTCATAATAGAAAGTAAATATAGTAATGTTTTGAACTCAGTAGTCAGTTTGTAATGTAAAGATAAAACAGCTACTGAACTATCTCACTGGTTTGCGTACTATTTGTCAGTGATTATATGTTGCAGGCAATTTAAAGATCACCACAACAAGCCCTAAGAATATACAGGGTGAGTTTTATATGTCCCCCTACCTAACTATTAAAGGAGGAAACATTTTGAAAAACCCTTTAGGGAATGTTTTTATAGGGTCCTGAAGTTTCTTTTGACGTACTTTTCGTTACCCACCCACCACCCAAAAACTGAGAGCCCTCCTAAATTTTTAAATACGAACCCCTCTTGTGACACCTTATTTGAAAGGGTATAAAAACACAAACCCATTGATACCCTTTTTCAACGTTTCAGATCAATGGACGCTGTCACCATATTTTTCGAAATTTGGAAAAATTACAGTTTTAGTTTTTTGGTACTAAAGCTTTTAAATAATATTAAAAAATTTTCAAACTTTTGAAAATTGAACACTTTTGACGTTTTGCAAAATCTACCTTGTAATATATTACTTTAAAGATTTGACTATCCAAAAACTAGATCTGTAATTCTTTTTACAAGATTTTGAAACATATAGCAACAGCGTCCTTTTATCTTCTTGAAAAATGAAACACGTGTTGAGCCGCCATTTTGTACAGGAACGTCGTAATTTTTTTTAACGGTATCGACGACTTTGTGTTTTTATACACTTTCAAATTGTTACAAGGTTGGGGTTCGTATTTAAAAATTTAGGGGGCCCTCCCCCCCCCATCGGTTTGGGGGGAGGGGAGTAACGAAAAGTACGTCAAAAGAAACTTCACAACCATATAAAATTATTCCCAAAGGGGTTTTCAAACTTTTTCCTCTTTCAAACGTTATGGTGGGGGGACATATAAAACTCAACCTGTATAAGCAACTTTAACACTTCATTTTATGTGTTAAACCAGGTCTTTAGAGAAAAAATACAAAAACATTTAACAATATTGCGTGCTGGCAGTGATGCAAACCTTAGTTTAGGCAACTTTCAACTCATTTGTGTCATTTATAAATAAATTTGACCTTCTCTTTGTCTTCCATAACTTCTAGTCTTTTCTCATACAACACAGGAACGTAAGAATAGCGTTGACTGAAAACGAAACAGTAAGCAATTTGAAGAAGTTAGCCAATATAGAACGGATTTACTTATCCCTTCCACTCTGCCAAAGCGAATAAGACAAGTTTGCTCGGAACTTAAAGAAACCGAATTGAAGTTTCCAAGAAAGTCGAATAAAGTTGTCTGCGTGCTGGGAAACTAAGCGTATTTGAAAGGCAAGTTGGTCTCGAGATGTTAGTGTTTGAGTAAATGCTTTCAATTACCGAGTCAGCTTTAACAGTTGCGTTTTACTTGGGATTAGTGAAGTAAAACCAAGCAGTTTCATTGCAGTACAGTAGAAATTCCATCGAGTTGTGCTAACTTATTCTTTCTGTGTAATTTTCTCGTTAGCAGAGTGCTGTAACAAGTGACATTTATTCTAATGTATTACTTTTCTATAATCAAATATTTCGCCATAAATTTGAATTTTTATCAGGTTGCGAAAACCATTCCTTACACGAGTACGAAGAATAAAATGCAAAGTAATAATGTGAAAGATGAGATTTTTCCTTAATTCAACGATGAAATCTGATATGCTGTCTTGTTTAATACTGAAACTTCTACCACTGGAAAGCTACCGCGAATGTTCGATTAAGATATTTGATTACTGAAATTATGCTTGAGTGAAAAGTTCTTCTACCAGTCTGTGTGTTCAACGATTTAACAATTCTGTGCCATAAACTCGCCCGTACTGTAAAAAGCCAGTTTTCAAGCGATTTTTAAATGACTTGAAATGTGTTTGTGGAATTTGGCAATCAGGCGAGTTGAGCTCTTTCCAGTGAAGGCAAAGCTGTATGAATGTCATTTTATCCAATTCTGGATTGATTTTGCGTTGTAGCGGAAAGCCGTGTGCTAGACCAGTCATCAATTTAGTACCGATGAGCCAACATCATTTATGTAGATTAGAAAGAGTAGAGGACTGAGTATGGAACCCTGAGGTACTCCATAGCTCAGCTCTGCTAGACCAGTCGTCAATTTAGTACCGATGAGCCAACATCATTTATGTAGATTAGAAAGAGTAGAGGACGGAGTATGGAACCCTGAGGTACTCCATAGCTCAGCTCCCTCTCCGACGATCCAGCGTCCGAAACATCTACAAATTGATTTCTAATACTAAGATAAGAAAGTGTGGCATTCCTTCCTGAAATAGTAAAGTTATTGGAGCAAAGGTACCTTTCTGGCTTCATTTAGTCCCAGGAACTCTTAAAATACTCGAAGTAAGTTTTTAAACACTTTCTAGGAGGGAATAGGCGAGCAAAGGTCACATTTGAGTTGAGAACTATTCCAAAGTGTTAATTAAACAAATATTTCAATTTGATCCAATACAGATGAAAATGACACAGTACCAATTCACGATTCATAGAAATCGTAATGGAATTACAATGTTTCATCCAGCGTTATTTACGACTGAACGTAATAAGATTACTAAGAAGGTTCTTAACTTTATTTATATTCATGAAACGCCCTTCACATTTGCATAGCACCTCTATTCAACATCCCCACCCCCTTTTATAATGGACGGGCTCATTATGTAAAGTGAAAACAAGAGAATACAATAGTGCATTTATTTATTTATGCTTTCATGCAAAGGAATGTAAACTGTTATGTAAGGAGGTTACAACTCAATGATTGTAATTAATCAATTATTATATACTCAGTCTGAGAAAAGGTCGTGCAGAGATTCACAGTTTTAAATCGGAGTTGTTGTCAAATCTTCCTGTTTGAAATTGTAAAGCTCTTTATTCAAATGTTAATTAAGAGGCGCTCTTGAAATAATCTTCCTTATTTGAGAATTGTCCACTTGAAAAATTTAAGAGTACAGCATTTTTGAGCTTTATCATAGACGCTAAAACAAAAACGAAACATCAGTTTCCAAGCGACACGATTTAACGATTCTACATTAGATAAAAATTGTAAAATCAAAACTTTCAATATTTATACAATGAATAAGTATAATGCAAAACTGTCAACCCCTGTACAGGGAATTGTAGTAAAAGTTCATTTCAACGTTTAGGTTTTTGAGCGGCGACGTCCAATCAAAATAGTTAGCACAAAGACTTTCCTTATTGGCATTTCTGAGTGCCTTTATAGAGGTAAGAATACTTGCAATTGCAACAATTAGCTTTGTTAACAGCTGCTTTTGCAAAGTGGATTGTAAACTCTCGCAGTTTATTGTAGCGGACATTGGGTCTCGCGGGGACCGCTTGGATGGCGCATCGATTCACGGGCGTATTTAGAGGCCTTCCTGGAAGCGGCCGCCACCCTCGGTGCCTGTGCCTATTCACCGCGGGCGTTGACCTAATTTCGAGCGACTTGTTTACTAGACCTCTCCCGAAACATCTGGAAAGAGCCTACTTTAAACCTTCTAGCAAATTCCACCGGCTCATATATAGCCCTCAGGATTGAGTAGTCAGTTCCGGGCAGTGAATGAATGTGAACGATCGGGGCCGCGTCCCCTTGTGAACGAATAGTCCAGTGTAAGACTGTGTAAGAAGGTCCGCGCACCTAGTGAATGTAAGTGCTGTGTGAACATACAGGGTCATATCCCTAGTGCGAGAACAGTGACAGTGTAAATTCTCGGTGTCAGTGATTCATTGTGCCCGCTGCAAACGTCGGCTGCGAGTGATCTTCGAGGCATCGACACCACCGTTGATTCCCGACTGAAGAGTGCTACGAGGACACGGGAGTGAACGGACTTCGCGCCGGAGTGTGAATAGACTGAGTGAAGTGCAAATAGTGAAATAAGGAACTGTACATTGTGTAATAGTTTGTAGCCATTAAGTGAATTAATTATTAATTGCGTTTAATATTAGTGTAATAATTAGACTGTAAATAAATAGTGAGTTAACGAAGACTGACGCCTTATTATTCGTACCCGTGAAAAACATTACATTATTTAGTTCCCCAAAATTCTTATAAATCCCTATTTACTATCAGTTTTTAGTTTTCGATGCGACAATACGTGACCACAAAAGACAATTTTAAGCACTCGTTAAAACAAAACATCTGTTTTAGTAGTTTCTTGGATCATTAAATTGTTATCTATACAATTATTACAATAAAAACGTCTGAGGAAGTAAGTAGACAATCTTATTAATAGTTCTTTGTACCGCTCAACATGATATGTTACTGAATATACACAATAGAGAACATCCAATTAAAAATAAATATTACGAACAATATTAGTATTATTATAAATTGAGGTATTTAGCAGCGATTATTTAAAATTTAAGAAAAAAGAAACTACATTTTCTAAAATACTCTTAGTTTTTAAAACTTCATTTATTTATTTTTCAGGTTACTTTTCACCTGAAAACTGAATCAGATTACAGATTCTCGATTTTTTCTTGGTCACTAAAGGAAGAAAAGTCCGTGATAATATTCCCAGTAAAACAAAAACAAATTAATTATTTCGAAAGCCCGCCACACTGATGACAATCTGCTGGACCCGAGGGTAATCCAATCTGGAGGATGTTCGACGCAGACGGAACGCCCGCATGTTAACAAATTCATATGATCCAATAAAGGATGTGCCCCGGGCGGGAAGGAGGTTAGAATAAACCAGTTACAGCCCCTGACCCTTCGACAACCCTTCTCCTCGTAACAAGGTTTGAGTGGTAATCTACAATTGACACTTAGGCCGGTTTCGCAGCGAGGATCTACGTAAACCCGAGTTTAAACAGGTTTCAGTCTAGGACTTAGAAAATCGGGTTTCGCAGCCAGGGGTTTGTTAGACTCCAGAGTTTTGTTAGACTCGGAGTTTACGGCCTCGCCCAAACTCTGGAGTTTACGATTTGGGTTTCGGAGCGAGGGGCTAAAAGATCCTGGAGTTTATGAACGACAAAATCGGGTTTCGCAGCCACGGATCTACGAAGTCTCGGACTTAACTATAAACTCCAGAGTCTAAAATCAGTTCAAAACCAGCCGTTTTAAACCCTGGCCTGGGGTAGGTCAGAATGGAAACCCAGAGTTTAGCAGACCTCTCCTGTACATTTCCAAAGTGTATCGTTGTTTTCATTTCGTTGGTAACTTCCAGTAATTATATGAATATTTTCGCAAATTGCTAATTACGAATAGTTTTGTATTACCCATTTAGCCCAATTGGTTGAAATATTATCAACTTAAATGGTTAAAATGGTTAAATTTTAATGCATAAAAGATTCGCTGCGAAATGTGGTCGCGCCAGTAAGAGGGATGTGGGACAGAAGATAACAAGGGTTGAATGAACTCTCCTTCGTAAACTTCCGGTATACGCTCAGTACAGCGTTAACCACCATTCGGTTCATATCGTTTCAACTTGTGTGTTTCTGTTTAAAAACGTCTTTTTATTTATTTTTTAATCGAATATGGATTATGTGGATTAAATTGAACATGTGCGGGAACCAGCGCCGCGGAGCAAATTACATCCAATAAATTCAATTTCCGAGATTTTTGAAGACTAAATTTATTTTCAAGACCAACCTTCGATAAAACTTTTCTTGATATTTTGCCTTTAGAACTTAACCATACAAAACCAACAAATGGTTTAGGTCATAACAAAAATATTTATGAAGATTCCATAGTATTTATAAAACACAGGGTTTCGATCAAATCGTTCCTGGCCAATTTGATTCAATTTCGTAATGTAATTATATTCGTATTAATCAGTACTATTAATTAAAAACGAAAGAAGTGTCATATATATCACTATTTTAAATAGTATATAGGCTGAATTGGCTAAACCCCCACATCTATTGGAAAATAACTCTAAATAATGGGTTTGTATTCGCTATATACAATAATCTAATAATACTAAACTGAAACTTGCTTAAAATTAAGCTTGTTAGGCAGAGTAAACGAAACGTGATATTATTAATTTTGTAGTAAATACGAGTAACTGGTAATCCGCACCTCAGTTGGCGGGAGTTACGTATCAATAATTTTCCTAAAACGATGGAATTGTGGCCCTTCCTAAAACTGTGAAAAGGTAAAAATATTATGCCTGGATTAAATGTAACTCAAGAATTGTTTCGCTGATGCGGTATGATGAAGCACAAAGTTAAATCAATAGCATTGCTCGTTAAATCTTACACAATTTACTTGTCAATGGTACATTTTTCCATTAGAAACTTGAATAGTTAGTCCATATTTACAAATGTCTTGTTATAACCGAAACTATACCACTTTAACAACTTCGTAATAATGTTTTACTATTGCATGGTTTTTCCAGTACAATATATAAAGCAAGTAATATATTCAATATATTAATTGAATTACATACCAGCTTATGGTGTTTTTGGGGAACCCAGTAAAATTAAAGTAAGACCTAAATATTACCAATACAATTGAATGACGATTAGATGTGAGCGAGTGCAAAATTTGAGCTTTTAATAATTTTCAATTGAAATAACATGCCATTGTTTATTCCACTTCATAAAGGAATTTCCGTATTTATTTTAATACTGTACTCATAAAATAATAGAGTTTGAATATCGTAAAACAAAGCAAGTTGTGTTTAAAAAACACCTGGACTATACAAACCATTTTTTATTATGTAAATGTACATAATATAAACAATGTACAATTGTAAGCAGAGCAGCTAGTATGATGGTGAGGAAGGGGAGAGGAATGGGATGATGGCGGGAGGGGTAGAGCGGACAGCTGTTGAGCAAGGTCAGGAGGCTACAGCCAACATGATAGCACGAAAATCTCGTACAATTCCCCGCTAGACTCCTGGGTCTAAACAGCGCTCAGTTCAGTCCGAGACTTTACTAAACTCTGGAGTTTACGCGGGAAGTCCCTGGCTGCGAAACCCGATTTTCTCCTCTCCTAAACTCTCGGGTCAAATGAAGTCCAGGACTTCCCAAGTCCTGGACATTTTAGCCCCTCGCTGCGAAACCGGCCCTTAGTGTCCGCTTCTACAGATTGAGCAAACTGACTTAACACGTGCTGGGTTAAGACAAGGGAATTTAATGCAATGATATCAGTCTTCGTTTCGGGGCGAAGTTAGGACTGTAATGTCCTCTCTTCCACTTAACCAACAAGGAACAGGGAGGGTAAAGTTGGAAATTTTTTTGATTTTATTAATGCACATAGAATGAAATTCCAAAATCAACAATGTTGGTTCAGAAATAATTATTTTGGAGATTTAAACCCTTTTGAAAATTAGGATAAGGTGATTAGAAGATCATGACAAAATGTTCAAAGGTAAACCACCATAAAGGTGAACAATCACCATCAAATGATACACTCATTTAACCCTAGATAAAATAAAACTAAAGTAAAAACTCTACGACTTTTAGACCGCCCAGTTCAAAATGACGGACAATAAAAAGTTAGAAGTGCAGCCCATGTAAGTTGAATTAATAGCCAACGTTACACCTGTCTGTTTTAACGTTTTTGAAACTAGATATAATGACGTGTAGGGAAACCCCTTTCCCTCCACTATACAATGTTTAATTGAAATTTTTGGTGACAGGAAAAAGAAAAAAAACCATTTTAGGCCAATAAAAGCATAACTCAAGAACTTGTATATATTTTGACTGACACCAAAAGGATTAGTTTGTATATTTTCCTAAAAATTTGAGCATTTACCCAAACCATTCCTAAACTTTCCTAACTTTTCCAAACACAAGAAATATCCTGACTTTTCTTAGTTTTTTGGGTTTTCCCTGACTTTGGCAAACTAATTTAAGTTTCATTTTGCTTCCTCCACCCTCGCTTCGGAAGTCAGATATGCTATTTAAAATGCACGTCCAACAATTATACACGTAGGAGTCTTTTCCCTTGCTAATACATTACACGAATAATTGAACAAAAGAACTATTAACACCCTTGTAATCCAGCTTCATGGAGGTCAGGTTTTGAGGATGATATAGGTCTAATGCGGCTCAGATGGTCTCAGTGATCATCTGACGATCAACTCCCACCATCGTTTAGACATATCAGACCATCACCTGCGTGGTTCGGAAGTCACGCTAAGGCGTGGGTCCTTGTATTTCCATTGGTCATTGGGCTATTAATTAATGACCCATTACTAAGGAAGAGTCCTTAGTTTGTAACAAGACTTCACCACATATTTGGTTTAAAATACCTCATGAGAGCGGTCGGAATCTCAAATAGTGATTTAGTGATTTAATAATTGAACAAAAACCGATTGACACCCTTACAAAAAGAAAAAACACGACATCAAAATAATTGTATCTTTGGTCGTTGCTGATTTGGAATACTAAATAAGTACATGATTAACTCCAATAAATGTCTCCAAGCTTGTTAGATCATTACTGAAGCTAGTGATCCCAGTTACAGTTGCCTCAGCTTTGAACTGTTCACAGATGAGAAGTCTTGGCTTCAACTTCAATGTTTCCATTCAAACTTAACTGCTGCTTTACCGAGAACAAGACAATACAACAAGACACGATCACGTCGGTCCTATACTTCACTGCGATCATGTGAATTCACAGTGACAACAACAAAATCAACAATCTCAGCTTGCAGAACTTCACGAATATTCCCAGGAGTGAAACTATATTTTAATAATCATCAAAACATTAGGTCAACTCGAATGTTAGGTTTTTACACTCTAGAAATGAAGGAATTTTCGCTCTTTTTGTTGAAACCCAATCACTCTCTTTAAAGAGTGGCTCGATTTTCACTCTTTTGGGAGTTGTTTTCACTCTTTTATATTTAGAGTGTTCCCTCCTTCTTTCACCTAATCGGTAAGCCACATTATGTCAGAACATAAATTTTGAATCCTATACGTACACAGAAGAAAACCCCCAGGTTTAAATGTCAATATGCAGACACTATTTATTCAAAATTGTTTAAAATAGAGAAACCTAAGGAGTACGGACGAAGAAAAGCAAAACACGAAACAGAATCAACTAGCAAAGAGAGACAGAGAGAACTGTGAGAATCAATAATGATAATGCAAGCTTGCAGTGATCCATGCTGCATATGTGTATAAATGGAAATCATCAAACCACTTCATCTGACTAAGTGATTAAATTATCCAGCTTCAAATGATCAATATAGTATAGTGATGACAACTTTTATGTAAAAGCCAATTGAAAGCCAAGTAACATGTTTCAGTTCTTTATACACGTTGTATTCTCTGGAATATTTTAACATAGTTATAAGCTTCTAACTACAATTATATATCATTATTGTTACATTTATATTTTAGAACAGATTCACGGAGGGATACTGTAATTATAATTAGATAAAAGAAAGTACATATACCCTGGTAAAATTGTTTTTAACATGGACCGGTTTTTCAACCCAATCTTTACATTGCATAATAATTGTTGTAAATAGTATGATTTTCTAAACAAACAAAAATCACATGGACAAAATTGAAATTAATAGAAACAGTTACTGAAAATGAAGAATCTTAAAATGTGTAATACGATATAAAATGTTTTCATGAACTTCTTATCTTTTGATTTCGTATAAAACCCCATATTCGACGAAATCAAAGATAAGAAGTTCATGAAAACATTTTATACTCATTATACACATTTTAAGATTCTTCATTTTCAGTAACTGTTTCTATTAATTTCGAATTTTGTCCATGTGATTTTTGTTTGTTTTAGAAAATCATACTATTTACAATAATTATTATGCAAAACACATGCGGGAAGATGGCCTAAAGGTTGAAACCGGTCCATGTTAAAATACAATTTTACCAGGGTACTATGTACTTTTTCTTTTTATCTAATCATTATTGTTACATTCTTCAGTAGCATGTAAGCGGATCCGTGGCGGATTGGTATCGCACGCGACTCCGGAGCTCATCACTACGGTGGCACCACTTACATTTGTAATGTGACTAATGCGATGACGCTAGGTAAAGGTCGAGGTTGAGTGGTGGAGAGGACTTTGTAGTCCAAACTTCGCCTCATTAAACAAGACAAACATTTTTTAGCATGAGCTTTAGCATGGCAACTGTATTTTCGAAAGGGGAGGAGTTTGGGATCATGAGGCCTCTTTCAGAGCGAGAACCCTGGGGATCCTGGGGAGTAAGGGATTTTGACGCAAATGGTAAGTTTTAGGTATTTTTGGGGTCATTTGTATCCAGAACTACAAGATTTAATAAGCCAATTTCCTAACAATATACAGTACTAGTTTTGTGATCAGGTGTTTTACAAGCAAATATACTTTGACAGAACCTACAGTTTCCTAACATTTAGATTAGATACAATATTGAAGATTTGTTGGTAATATCAATACTTGAGCTCAAATAGGTTTTATAGTTGAGAATACACCACCCAACTTTCTATTAAATTCGTTACATTTAAGAATTAATAATTTGTTAAATACTATTCGTACATTGTTAGAATGTAACCTATAGATTTTAGATGGACACTCGAGAACTAAATCACTGGTCAAAATTCACAAGTGACGCCGATCATATAAGCAAAACAGATCGGCGCATTTCGGAGTTTGACTACATGGCGAGAGTCATAGTTACTCTCGCCGTTCCTAGCTTCGCGCCGGAAACTAGTAATATGCGTACTCGTAAGTAAGATTAACTTTTCCTCATTATTACAAAATAATATTTTGTGCTTTGGGAGCCGTGTCATATTTTGTACAGCTCATGTCGAACAAAGCTTTCATAACTTACATTCCACTGTATATTCTTATATGCCGTAAGGACAGTTTAGGGGCCCCGAAAATCGTTCCTTGATTAACTCCCTAAGACTACGTCCCTATTTTTTCTATGTATCTATTTTTGTATTTTTTTCAAGTTTAGTAGTTAGAATCTTTTTGTTTATTTTTTGCAACGAAATTTTGTAATGTTCGCAGTAAAACGAGTCACAGTATTATTTAATTCTAATTTTTTCTCTTGTTAAACTATTTAATAGAAAACATAAGTTCAAACTATGCAAAGGTGTTCGTCTACAACATTCTCAATGTGAGTCAGCATTGTTGTATTTAATTGACGCTCCAGGAGGCGATGATGATGATGTAATAAAACTAAGAAAATTAGGAAAGTTCACACTAATTGGTTTCTTAACAAGGTTCATTATACGGAGCTTAACAAGCAGCCTTGCAGATTCTTTAGGAGAATAATTACTGTCCCTTGGAGTAAGAGTATTAATTTTCCCTCATTTGTAGCGGATCGAATAGTTAATAGCACTCATACTTTAAAAGAAGATTTTTTAATAATTTGACGGTACTTGGAACTCTTTGATTTGATACATCTCCTTTTATATTTTAACAACGACACATAGTATAGTCCAATATCCCATACATGTCTACTCCCATCTGTTTTTCTAGTTTTTCCAGGGTGCATGCATCGTATTGGTGCTCTGTTGTTTTAAGAAATACAGGCACAAAAGAAGATTTTAGATTGAGGGGATCAAGTGGTTAGGGACTGGTTACCCTTATGCACGTCTGCCACCGGAATGAAAGGAAATCTGGATTCAGGTGAGGAATGGGACTGGGTTCGGCTGACCAGACAATCATGAGAAAGCGACAAGCAAGGCCGCTGACAACCACTTAGGGGACCCTAACCCCCAAGACATTGAGAGCTTTGCCAACACTCGGTGGACCTTTCCCCCCAAGATTATGGCAAGCCTCTCCTAAAGTCACGGTCTACCTTGCTGCCACGTCCCCTTAAAATGATATCTGGTGCAACCTCCCCCGGTGGGGAACGGAGCGTGTTCAACATTCGGACAACTACACAACTGCCCAGTAGTTTTGTGAACAACTATTTTTCGATGTACCCCAGTATAAAGTAATCTGAGCAGGCACTAACCAGACAGATACTGACTGGGATCCGTACCGATGTTTCCACTAAGCAAGTTTTTATTTTGATCCAGTAAGACACGTTTGTAATAAAAACGAAAATTAATAATCTTCCTTCTTGCAGTACGTGTATCAATAAAATGATGATGTAGTCCGACCGATCAGTGTAGTATAAAAATATTACATTTGCGAGCGTTTCAAACTATGGAACCTCGCGTCAACTTTGAACACGCGTTTTTAATGGCTTTACAAGAGTTTGCTATTTTACAAACCCCTTTTTTTTGTAGAAATTCCGTATGTATCCCTACAGTTTGAACTGTATGTACAGTTTACATGTTGTAAAACAGGTTACGTACGTACGGCGAATAGGAATAAAATATGTGAAATTTCAATGGGGTTTTCAGGGCTCTTAAAGTATTTACACGTTTTTAAACTTGATTTTTTTGAAAATAGCAATACGTTTAAGAAAATTGGCTTCCAACTCTCCCTAAAAATATATTGATCTTCCAGTAAAATACTGTAACTCACAGACACACTATTCATAAGGACAATAGACAATACATACTCGTATAACACAGACTAGGGAAACTCTACCGTTATCAGACTATAGAGTCCGTTTTAATCCATGCCTATGATAAAAAAAAAATAGTCTTTATTATAAATAAAATTATAATTAGTCTTTGCTGCAATCCTCTGCATCGTCAATTTCTTACTGTCCTGCAATAGTGGGTATGACCTTTAATTTTGTCCCATAAGAACAATGAAAAACATGCATTTTTTCATGAAAAACACCTCATGCCTACAGTTTTCATCGGAATCGTATGAAGTAAACTTTGTTTTAAAGTGTATTAAATGTTTTAGTGGTTCCACTGATCCAAATTTACATTTTATTACTAATGCTCCAGTATTATAAATTCAAAAATTGAAGAAAGTATGTATTTGAAATTTCATTTTCCTATGAAGCTTGTTCAGTGTAGTCACTCCAGTACATCGTCGTCTTCTAATAAATCTTAGGCCTATATCAAAAAGATCTGATGAAATTTGTAGGCGTGAGGTGTCTTAAGAAAATGCGTGTTTTTATATTGTTCTATGTGACAAACAACGAAATGGCTGACAGGTACTGTGCAATAATGGGAAATATGGTATTGTTGAGGTAATCGACGACAAACCATATTTGTAGTCTGAACGTCTTTTCAAACACTAGATTTAAGAACAAAACAAACGTTTGCCTGTGATCCACGAACCCGCTGTGCATACTGATGGAGAGGACAGACAGTGACATGACCTTGAGAGCGAGAGAGAAGGTCATGTGAGACAGACAACACGCAAGCGATAGAGTTCACTCAAAGACACGTTACGATGCTATTTGTCTGATTTGACGCGGCGAGAAGCGCAGTGTGCAAAAATGTGCACGGAGATCGTCGTACGAGAGTGACATATCTGACTAAAAACTTAGCCACAAGTGCTACCTACATGTAGGCGGGGGAAAATTTACACCTTTAGCGTGTGCAGTAGTGGCTGTGACCTTGAATTTCGTCCCATAAAAGCAATGTAAAAACCTGTAATGTCTGGGACTCCTCACACCTACAGTTTGCATCGGATTTTTATTAAATAAACTTTCGTTTTAAGTGTATTATATGTTTAAGTGTCTTCGCTGAGCCGAATTTCCATTTTATTTTTTATAGACCATGAAATAAACCCGAATTGTAAACAAACTTTGTATTTAAATTTTTTTTAGTAAACTAATACAATTTTCGAAAAGGTGGTCAGCAAAGCCACTGCAATACATTGTCAACTTTTAAATAAACCTTATTTCAAAAAGATCTGATGAAAATTGTAGGCGTGAAGTGTCTCAAGAAAATGCTTGCTTTTAAATTGTTCTTTTAAGACAAAACACAAAATGGCCGACAGGTACCGTGAACTCTTAAAAGTAGCTTTATCGGGTACAAAAATAAATTTATAATCCCATTACAATGTCGGTTTAAACATTTGTCACCGTACCTAACATCTGAATCTAAAATCAACCCTATCTAAGTAGCGATCGTCGATAAAATGTATCCCAAGGGATTTTGACCAGTAGACTTTTTCAATTTCAGCGTCAACTGTAGGAATATGCTCTGAGTAGGTTTGGTGCGAATAAGAATTGAATGCAAGAGATGTTTTGAAACGTTTGTTTTGAGGTTGAGCCAATTGCAGGGTTGAATTTTGTTATCGAACTCAATAAAAGATATTCATTCCCATCGATATGCAAAACGTGGATAAGCCAGTAAAGAACCTGTCAATCTTCACCTATTTCTCATCAAAGACACAGCGTATGACAAACTCTAAAAGCATTTTTGACGACACTTTAAAACCCATCATTGTTCTCAACGTATAAATCTATCTTAACACCATTTCAACACGATTTTCCTACTTCCGTACGGATTACGAAACCCACCCACTATCTTGCACTTAAACTAATTCATTCATCATACTGTACAAACAAACTGAAGTAGCGTTTGATTTGTTTACTTTGACAACATTGCCAACTAGACAGAGATAAAAGAAGGTTCATCTTGTGAAGCTCAATTCTCTATTCTGATTGGAGCGACAAAAGCTCGCAGCACAACTGAGTTTAATTATAAATTAATGAGGCTGACATAAAGGTGTAACGCAGGGCTGGGGGCTAGTTATCTAATTATAGCACTTGTTTGTGTTACTCAAGCTTTTGTTACTGTTTGACACAATTGAAACTACTGAACTACTGGGATCATTAGTCAATGTATATTGCCCCGGGTACGTACGAAGTTGAATTAGCTATTTTGAAACGGGTTCCTAATTAAATTCAATTAATAATTAACAAAAATTGGCTGCTTTAGCAGTTAACTGTTATTTCATGGAATAAGCTTCTACGGTAAGTTTCTATGAGAATTTTAGGGTAGAGTCACATTTTTAAGGGCATATTAGAGGCTAGGAGCGTATTTTTAACATCAGGATTGAAAAATATTGTTCAAATTTGGTTTTATAAATATGTAAAGCTAGATTTAAGCGTTGAAAGAGTAGAATACTACGTTTTCTGTTCATTTCAAACAAAAGTGATAAATTAAAAAGAAATTAATTTGTTTAAGTGATTTACACACTGACATATTTAGTTTTAGATTGTTTGAGTATTTCATAATTTGAAGCTCAATTCTCTATTCTGATTGCAGCAACAAAAGCTTGAAGTGAAACTGTATTTAATTATAAATTTGATTATTTTGTTACATGAATAGCCTAATTATTCTAATCGCACTTAAACGCTAAGGTTGCAAAGAAAGAAGGAAAATGCATTCCAGGACAAAAGACCCGTTTCTAAAAGAAATGAGAAAATTCTATAAATTCTAAAAGAACTCTTCAATAATCTAAGGCAACAGCGTTTAGGTTTATTGGACTATTAAAGTTTATGGTTTGAGGAGCTCAGTCTTATTGGAAATTATATTAAAGTTTAATTTTGTCAAGAGAACCCTCCTTTTCAGCGGATCCGTCGCGGATTGGTATCGCGCGCGACTCCGGAGCTCATCTCTCCAGTGGTGCGGGTTCGATCCCCGCAGTCACCACTTACATTTGTAATGTGACTATACGGTTACGGTAGGTAAAGGCCGAGGTTGAGTGGTAGAAAGGACTTTGCAGTCCTAACTTCGCCTCGTTAAACAAGACAAACTTTACCTTTTTAACTTTTGTTTTCCACTCTAAGGAGGCTTACGAACCATGATTCGGACGTTGAATGAAGCTTATCACTGAACGACCTTGAGCGGACAACAATGTTTATAATGGGAGGAATCAAGTCACGGAGCGAGTAATTAAACTCGTGTTTCGCATACAGGCCGGCAGAGCGCGCTGTGCGGAGCATACTGATGTGTGGCCACCGCTGTCAACCTTTCCTCTCCCTACACTGTAGTCTGTATACTCTGTGTAGTTTACAGGCTCCGACAAACTGCGAGATCATTTTATGATTAGTAAATTTCCTTAGGATAATGATATATTGAAGCCGACAGCTTGGCAAGGACATGTAATGAGCACCAATACTGCCCCCAGCACACGTTTTGACCAGCATTTTATTTATATGTGTACGAGTATGTGTGTGAGGTTTCTACATGTTACATTTTTCGTTTGCTTTTCATTTCATTTAGTAAAAATGTTTTTATTGTACATATCTCGGGCAAGTTAGTAAGTCAGCAAAATCGAAATACCTGATGGCTTTTTTCGGGGCCCCTGATGGTGTGTGTGTGTGGGGTTCCACGTGAATGGAGGTTTAATGTTTATGAGGTTCCAGTTTCAGGACTTATTTGAAACTAGAATTACCTTGTTTTTAGTCTGAAGGTTCTGTAAATCAATCTTTATGCTCACTTAATTCAGGCTAATGAGAATTCTCACTTACGAAGGGCAGAAAGGGTGGATGGTACATGTACCCTGCATGTACCGACGCAGGGACATTCCGGGAAGTTGTGTGTTGGCGAGGGTGGTCGATAGCTTTGCGATTGTTGGAACTTTTTATTTTGGTGGGTGAAAAAATCTGGAAAAATGCGTGCTTGAGTAATTTTTTACAGGGCCAACCCGTAAGAAAAGTGTGGGCTGAATTGGACAGTATTATTTTGAAAGCTCCCTTAAAGCTTAAATGACAAAATAAAATTATTCTCAGAGAACTCATGGAGTTTTCTAATTTTCTCGGAGCTCTTCAAACCAGCGACTCAACAGCTGTTTGAACGTCGGTTTCACACCAGGCACCTCCGCCTAGGTCAGTCAACATCCGGCGCCAGAGTCAACACACCGAGGAGAGAAACTTGTCGTTGGTGGGGAGTGAAAGGAGCGGAGGGAGATAAGAGATAATGTGGCAGGGAGAGCGAGTGTGCATGTGTATAGTAACCATGGTAACGGTACGCTGACCTCAGGTAACAGCGGGATTGTTGCACTAAGAGTACGTCAGCAGTTCAAACATTCGTACGCGATAGATTCACCCACTGATTGAAAAGCATATCACTAAATCACTATTTGAGATGCCGACCACTCTCATGAGGGTATTTATGGCAAATATGTGGTGAATGATGGGTGTGATGAGTGATAGTAATGAGTTATGAGGTGTAGTCTTGTTAGAAACTAAGGCCGACTCTTCCTTAGAATGGGTCATTAATTAATAGTCCAATGACCAATGGAAATACAAGGACCAACGGCTTAACGTAACTTCCGGATCACGCAGATGATGGTCTGGTATGTCTAAACGATGGTGGGAGTTGATGCGGGTATCATCAGATGATCACTGAGACTATCTGAGCTGCTTTAGACCTATATCATCCTTAAAACCTGACCTCCATGAAGCTGGATTACAGGACTACGCCACGAATCCCAGTCAAACTATACTCAAGAGTTTAATACCAGTTGCTGTTTGCTCATTTCATTCATAGTTAGACGTGCTTCAACAAACTTTGAACGTTTCAGCTGTTCGGAAATAGTGGTAGACTCAGCCACGAGCGCTAGCTTGAATGTTAGCTATTAATAACAAGGGGCTATGGCCAATAATAAGGGGGATAAGTGACCCAAAAATGGGGTTGTATGCTATAAAAACAGTATTTATGATTAGATTTCGACTAAAATTGGTATACACATTTGACTGGAACTCGTGGTCCTGTAATCCAGCTTTATGGAGGTCAGGTTTTGAGGATGATATAGGTATAAAGCGGCTCAGATGGTCTCAGTGATCATCTGATGATACTCGCATCAACTCCCACCATCGTTTAGACATATCAGACCATCACTTGCGTGGTTCGGAAGTCACGTTGCCGTTGGTCCTTGTATTTCCATTGGTCATTGGGGTATTTAAATGGTTAAGGATGAGTGAGAGGGTGGGGTCTTGTTACAAACTAAGGCCGACTCTTCCTTAGAATGGGTCATTAATTAATAGAATGGTCATTCATTAATGACCCATATTAAGGAAGAGTCGGCCTCAGTTTGTAACAAGACTACACCTCATAACTCATTACTACCACTCATCACACTCATCCTTCACCCTTAAAATACCCTCATGAGAGTGATCGGCATAGCAAATAATGATTTAATGATTAAAGATTCCGTGGCTGCTTAATTTGTGAATAAAAGCTCAACAAAAACCAATCAGCCAGACTAAAATAGCTGCGGTTTCCCTCAAATTGCAGAAACCCCCACTTTGGGAAAAAATATCCCCTTGGTCATTGTAAATTCGCTAGGATTCACGGTGACGCTACTCATCGACCAAGTTTTATTCATAACATAAAATTGTATTCTAAATATGCAGAATAAAACCCCAACGATTTCGGCAAGGGAAGGTGTGAAGCGAAGTTTCCGCCTGTTGCGCGCTCTCGCGAGCAAAACCATGAAGGTTTATAATTGAAAAACTTTTAACAATCTCGCATCTCCGGTTTGATGTTGGAATCAGTTATCCGAGTCCAGAGTTTACGGATATTTGCATAAAGTTTGGACAAGTTCAGCAACTTCATTAGGAGCGGAATCGCGGGTAAACACTCAGCAGCAAACTTGTCAGATCCGCGGCTTGAAGCTGAATGCATCATTTTGTTCAACTTGTAACATCCGAGGCGTCGACACTGATTAATTCACACTCAGCAAGTCGTTGATGAAATCTTCGCGGACAACTTTGAGCGCGGTTTGAATGGAAAGTTGCTCTCGAGTTTGGGTTCAGCCGTTGATTGTTGACGTTGGTTGATATACATATATGAACGGTGTCCATTGTGAACTTTAATTATGAAAGAGTGATGCACTATCCGAAAGTGTGAAAGTTGCGTTGAAATTCAATCACCGTTTGAGGTAGATAAAAGGTTAGTATAAAAGTTCATTTGTCAAATTCAAGATCCGGCCACGTTTAAGATTCTACAAAAAGATTTTAAGTGAGTACTGATATTATTTTTGTGGACCCCACAGCACGAACCCTTAAATATAAATTTGTGAACTTTCTTTTCTGGTAGCACACTAAGTCCAGCTCAAACACAAAGTTTATTTTTCTTGCTCATCTGAAAATACCCAAAAGTCATTCGGTTGGTGAGCGAATAATCTCGCCAGTTTTGGCCTAGTAGCTTTATAGTATAGAGATTTTACAAAGAAAATCAACTGAAATATGTGTTTTATGAACAGTCCCTTCTGAAACTAAAGTCATATAACAAACACAACTTGTATATGCGTGCTAAGAAAATGTAGCAAAAACACTGACGGTTTCAGAACCCCTATTTGTATTACGGAAAATGAAAATGTATGAAAAAGAAGTACTTCTCGGTGCATATGTTTCACTTTCATTTTCTTTAATTAGAAGATATTTTTGAACCATGAAAACATTGTATTCGCCTTTGTATTTTTATTTGAACTTGAATTCTAAATCGAACCGTAACACCGGACCCGTGGCGGGTTGGAATCGTGCGCGACTCCATAGCTCATCACTTCGGTGACACACGTTCGACCCCCGCAGTCACCACTAACATTTGTAACGTGACTATACAGTAACGCTAGATAAAGGTCGATATTGAGTAGTAGAGAGAACTTTGTAGTCCTAACTTCGGCTCGTTAAACAAGACAAACTTTACCTTTTAACAAGCGATGATAGGAGTACATACTATGATACAAAGTTGACACCTGGTTAAATATAGCAATGAGGATGCGGTAAGCATGACCAGCGCGATATGACTGGAGTGTCATGTGTGTGTTGCATTTCAATACCTGTAGAGCTGTAATACAATGGTATTAACTCGCACTAAAAGGCACACATTGTATGCAAATTCATTCGAGAAAAAGCATACAATAAAAGAAACCACTGCGAGTACATTGTAGTATTTGGTACTAAGGGTTGAACAATGGTTTTGCTGAATCACTATCGCGTTGTTCTTAAGTTATAGTCGAAATCGACCATGTTCTTCGTACGAAAGGATTAGTTAAGGAAAAGTCGAAATGAAAGCTTCAGAAGAAGCGAAGTGAAAATTATAGGTAAACCTTTTTCCATCCGTAAATGCTAGTTTCAATAATATTAACACGGGTTCTTCTAAGAGAGTACTTTAATGGGGATTGGGCGATTTGGAATAGTGTTTCACAGATAACACGAAAACATAGATTTTCGTGTCCAACCAATGAAAGGTTAGATGTTTATTAATTTTAATATTACTGCTTGATAATTTACTGAGCTTTTGCATTTTCGGTGAATCGTCAATCAATAATAATACCCCAAGTACTGTTTAACCAAATAAATGGGAACAGGGCACAGGTTTCTATAGTCGGGTTTTGTCCAATTCGAGGTAAGGTTTTTTGGAATACGGGTTCAAAATGGTTATCTATGTCCCCCACCCATGTATGAGGTCAATTACCTCTCTTGAGAACAGCGAGAAGAATAAACAAGTGATCACTAGTTTTCGATGCACAATACACTTTCGTCATTTATCGACTTCATTTAAACCGCAGTGACCTCCAAACTTCAAAACATCAACTCTTTACACGACAGTAAAGGTTGTTTCAAGCATGTTGATGGGTTGGAAGCTCGAGAACCACTTAACGTTCTTCACATACAGTTTGGCACTTGTAGTCGAATGCATTGAATATTTTGCACACTCGATGTGAATATTTGATTTCCATCAGGTTTCGAATGATTGGCGCGTAGTGGGCTTAAGTGAGAATATGAAGCGGAAAGCGGAAATGGACTTTTCATGTCGACAGAGCTTTAGTCCGTGCGTTATTCACTAGGATATATTTCATTTATTGGTTGAATCAAACATTGTCGATAATGATAATACGCGGTAGGCCCGGTCTGCATGACTACGCGAGTGGACGATGTTTGGATCGGGGATGAGTGGTTAGTACTTGAGTGCTCGACACCGTTTTGATTCCAGTGTTCGTTGCCAGGATTCGCTTATACCATCTGAAATAAAAGATAATGTTATGGTAGGCAGATAGCGCATGAATGTCAAATGGCTGAGGCAGGAAAATCAACATAGTTGCGACAGACCAACTGATGCAGAGCAACTGATTCAGGCGCAAGTTCGTTCGTTCTCGAAAATCGCCCGATTTGGTCACATTTAAGTAATTTACATTGGACAAATTCTGGCATGTGGAACCGAGGGGGAAGAAAGACGTCTAGAGAGAGCAGCGCTCGAAGCGCTATCTGTACTTGGCAACTACCTACCATAGCATTATCCTTGCTGACATATTATCGATTTTAAACATTAACCAATGATCGGTTCGGATGAACAAGGGTAACAACAGCTGTTTTTTTCAAATGAACATTACAACCCGGACTAATTGGTTCAAATGAGTGATTCACATTGAAATAAAATTGTATGGATACAACTATTGACATTATACCTGCAAAATGACAAACAGTAGTGCTCATCACTCGGCCCAAAAGTGAATTTTTGATCCTCGCTCGGGTTCTTGCACGGTCCTGCTTTGGAGCTAGCTGCTCGTATCAAAACGCTTCACTTTAGTACGTAGTGATAAAATATACTATCGATGAAAACTAAATGGCGGCTATCAGGTAAATAAGTCGTTTCCCGACAAGTGCATTATCGTTGTTTATTTTCGTGTGCAAAATGAATCATATCCAATATTATTTTAGATTCGTTATCAAACACCTGTATAAATGCTTATAGTCTCCACGACATTAGTCTGGGTTTGGCCACAGACCAAAGAAAAAGAACTTGGCCGCGTGCGCTAACAATGACGCATTGTTTCGAGGGCGTTCATTTAATTTATGGTTGTTATAAATCTTTCAGTTAGGAAAATTAGAATAAGACAATTAATCGTAAATGTTGTATTTAATTTGAATGAGTTGAATGATGGTGAGTGTTTTGTTGTTTGCTTTCGTTCCTTGTTGTAGAATTATATCGCTTTTGTAGAAGAATTTTAAATATTCTGTTCTACCGTCTGAAATTTAATTTGGCGGCACGGATTGCTTGTTTGATTGTTTGTTTGATATGTACAACTGCATGTCATCATCAGTCGTATGCATAGACTGTGCAATGAAATATCTTATAAACATCTCTATAAATGAAATATGAGTCTTCAAAGTGACGTTATTTCAGGGTATAATAACGCCTAAAGATCCAAACAAATTTTATATTTTTACGTGGGACGTTATTAGAAATCAATTGTCATGGATACACTATCACTATTTGAGATGCTACCACTCTCATGAGGAAGGATGAGTGTGATGAGTGGTAGTTATGAGTTATGAGGTGTAGTCTTGTTACAAACTAAGGCCGACTCTTCCTTAGAATGGGTCATTAATTAATAGCCCAATGACCAATGGAAATACAAGAACCAACGGCTTAACGTGACTTACGAACCACGCAGGTGATGGTCTGATATGTCTAAACGATGATGAGAGTTGATGTGTGCATCTTCAGATGATCACTGAGACTATCTGAGCCGCTTTAGACCTATATCATCCTCAAACCTGACCTCCATGAAGCTGGATTACAGGATCTCGCCACGAGTCTCAGTCAAAAATTGAATTCGGTTATGTAATTTTTCGAAGGGTAATTTTGAGGTAACTTCCGAACAATTCAAATAGAAAACGACTATGTGTACCTGCAAAACACAAGTAAGAACAAAAGTAAACACATTTTGCTAAGTTATTTTAATGATTCGTAGCACGGCAAAAGCTAAGAACACTGAGAACTACTGAATGCTCAAATAGCTTAAATAGAGTATACGCTGAAATGGTCAATAACTAGTAAAATGTAACGAAATGGAAGATAAGCGCCATTTTACCTAATTATAGCAACCATTTCAGCATCTACTATACTGAAAACATATGAAAGCTTAGAGCTAAATACAGTTATTTGAATTCCTTTGACTTATTAAGACATGTTAAAAACCAGTTTCTTTAAAAAAAACTAACACTTTTGACATTTTAAAATTTTGATATTTCTTTTTGTGTTTATTCCTGAAATACACAGCATACGTTTCTCAAACAAACGCTTGAGAAAAATTGTCCCTTAAAATAGTCATGAGACTAAATATAAATTTGTTTGCATTTTTATCCATGGTGATCGATACCGCCCTGCGGCAACAGCACACACAAATATAACCATTCAATTGTATTTATTCTTATTACGCCTTCAAGCATTTCAAGTATAATAATGACGAGCCCTATTGAGTTCTTTGATCACAAAGCTGTTAACTATTTAGATTGTTTATAAAGCGCAAACTCATGCAAGCATCTCGTCAACGTATAGAAGGCACTTAAGACTTCAGTGCTGCACTCTATATTCTATGTTGACGAGTTATTTCATACACACATATTATAGCCTTGTTACAACCTGGCTTGATGTAGTATATGGTTATGCAGTATACAGGGTGAGTTTTAAATGCGTCCCCGTACCATAGCTTTGAAAACAAAATAATAAATAGGCCCTTTGGGCGTGTTATAGAATTCTAAAGTTTTTTTTATGCTTTGCATCACCCAACCTCCATCCAGGCCACCAAAGTTTTTTAATGAAAAACCCCGCTTGTGGCACTTCAAAGGAAAGGAAATTTCAACACGAATTCAACGACGCATAGATACATTTTTATCTCGACTAGTTTTTTTTGTTATACCAGTTTATGACACAAAATCAGGTTTAAAATGCCACAAATCACATACTGTACAATTTATTTTGATTAACAATATGTTCTTCAAAATACTCTATGGGATTTTTCATAGGGTTGTGATGTGTCCCTCAGAGTATTTTGAAGAAAGTTTAGTCATTCAATATATGTATATGGTATGTGAAATGTAGCATTTTAATCCTAACTGTGTGCCATCTTTAAATTGATATTAAAAAATGAGTCGACAGAAAATATGTTTCTTAGCGTCATTGAATTCGTGTTAAAATTGTCTTTCTTTTGAGGAGTCGCGAGGGGGGATTTGTATTTAAAAATTTCGAAGGGCCCTCCCTCCCGCACTTTTGGTGTACGTCAAAACCTTCCAGAATCCTATTAAAAATTCCCTAAAGGGGTATTAAAACAGTTTCCTTTTTCAAAAGTTGAGGGGTAAACATTTAAAACTCACTCTTTATACAGACCGTCCTTTTTTGAAGTTAGTCGTTGACGATGGTAGAGTTTCTGAGGTTGAAATATTATTAAATCGTTTTTCATCGAGTTTTAGTAAACAACGACGTTTTGCGATCTGTAATATAATCCCTAGCTGTTCAGGTTTAGAGTAGCCTGAAACATAGCAGTAAACATTAGGAAATGAGGTAGTTTAAAAAGTAATCATTACAAGCTGACACGACCACCTAGAAAACATGAGTTTTTTGTTTCTTTTTTTAAAGATATGTAATTTAAAACAACCAGCCTATAAAACAATGCAACATGAAGAACTACCTTTTGTGTTGAATATATTAAAAACAAATAAAGGAATGAAATACGTCCACGGCCAGTGTACGTACAGTTCAGTCTATGAGCATCTTATGTCAGACATACAAAATTGATTGTAACCAGAGTTTTAAATGGAAAATCAAGTCATTAGATGTTTTAGGGTTTGTTTCTAGATTAAGTTCTTTGCTAGTGTGGACTATTATGGTTTCTCCAACAAAGTGTAAAACCATAATAGATGCAATAATAACTCCATTAACCTTTTTTCAATTGTATGTTAAAACAAGGGTATACCTAAAGCACTTAAAATAACTAAAGTATCTCCTATACAAAAGGTGATAAATCAAATCCCTCAAGTTACCGTCAATATCTCTTGTTACAATTTTCAGTAAGTTTGAAGGTTGCATTAAACATCAACTCCACAGCTATTTTATTCAACACAACTTGTACTGTAAAGATCAATTTGGTTTCATTCCGGGCGGAAGTACAATAAAAGCAGTGGAGGCGGTCGTTGAAAACGTGTTATTGAATTTCGAGAACCATTTATTATCATCCGCTATACTAATTGACCTTACCAAAGCTTTCGATTGTATTAACCACAACCTGTTAATAGATAAATTTCATAGTTATGGTATTAGAGGCAATGAATTAAACTTACTTAGATCTTATTTAAATGAAAGGAAGCAAATGGTTGAGCAATTTAACGACAAATCAAGTTTTAAGAATGTCACAATAGGAGTACCTCAGGGATCTGTACTGGGTCCATTTCTGTTTATAATTGCTGTTAATGATTTTTCCTATAGTGTCCCTTGTAAGTCAATGTTATGCGGATGATACTACTCTTATAAATAGTACAAATTATTTGGACGAGCTATTGAATCAGTCCCTTCAAAGTGCTTTGGAGTGGTTTGAGGCGAACTTTTAGTTGTTAATCAACAAAAAACTGAAAAAATACTCACTAAATAGTAATATTATAAAAGAGACCAGTCAAGTTGTTGGGTATTTATTTAGATAACAAACTAAATTTGGACCATCATGTAGATAATTTGTGTAGAAAGCTGTCTAGTGTATCTTCTTCGTAAATTAAGGAATTGTGTATCTACTGATATGATGTTAACTGTTTACAATGCTTTATTTCAGTCTCAATTAAGGTATGGAGTCATATTGTGGGGTAATAGTGCCAGTTCTGAAAGAGCATTAATTTGGCAAAAGAGCACTTAGAGTCATAAAAACGTACCTGACAAGGAATTTCCCCATATTTAAAGAATATAAAATAATGTCTCTCCCAATTTATATATTTTTAATAGTTTGATGATTGTTAGGAGACTTTAGTAGTTTTGTAACCAGACAAGAATTCCATAATTATAACACCAGGAAAAACATTTATTAGATCTGCTACAAGTAAGATTGGAAAAAACAAAGTGTAGCCATCTTTACATGAAAATCTTGTTGTTTAATAAGCTACCCGAAGATGCATGGTCAGTATCTTTGAAACGATTTAAAACTGTTTTAGAACTTTGGTTGAAAGAGAATGTATTTTACGCTGTTTCAGATTTTATGTCCTGTGATATTAGTAATTTAGCCTTTTAGAATGTTTTGTCTTGTAGCTTTTTTTATGTTGTATATAAGCAGATGATAACTTGTAATATTTATTATGTATCTAAATTATTTTATGTCTTTTATATTTATGACCACTATATTGATTTAATACTAGCATTGATTAACTTAATAGCTATATCCAATGATCACTATCATTATACTTCTGGATAAATGACTATCAATATGAATGTAATTGTATATGTTGACTTTGTCTATCCTGTATTATGCTAATGACAATAAAATATCTGATTTCTGATTTCTGATCTCTCAGTGGCAGTAGACGTGCTAGATTTTTCTATTTGTTTGAGTGCAGTGTGTGCATGTTTTATTATGTAATAGGCTGGTTGTTTCAAAATTAAAGATGTTCAAGCAAGGTAACAAACACACCGTTATTTGGTGATGGGTCAGCTTGCACTAATACTTTTGGGCTACCTCATTTCTTAATGTTTAGTGTTATGTCTTGGTTAGGTTAAGTATATTTACCTGAAGATGGGATCAGATTCCAGATTCCGAAACGTCTAGGTCTTTTTTGTACAATAAAACAATAGAAATTCTCATAATAATATTTTAACCTCAGAAGATAAGTTCTATTCTCTTCCTAGCCTAGAGCTAAGAGATACCACTAGAATAATGATTTAAACCCCTATAACTGTACGAACGTAGTTCAGATATGGAAACTCCTAGCTAGACTGCTTAATAATTTAGAATAATATATTTTTAGGTAATAAGTTAAAGGTTTTAAGCACCTTTTGAGTATTTTAAGAGTAACGTACAAATGAAAATATACCTCACTTATAGACAGAATAACTGTACACACAGTAGACAGTAACACACAAAGAACAGCGAGTATAAAATTATTTAACTGTAGCACTTTATTCGCCTTCAAAACACATTTCATTAATTAAAACAGCACTGAAGGCTTTGATTAGGGATGAACAAACACATGCATTCTTTTTGTTCGGATGAGTTTGTTCAATAATGAAGCAATTATCACAACCCCCAGCCGAGCCCTTCTCTTATTCCAAAGCTGCTAAAACGCCAATCACGAACCACAGAGATACATAGTTGTGCATTTAAAAAATAAAAGTGGTTTAAACCTTTTATGAACGTGGGAGTTAATTTCAATTATAACCAGGTTCGCTTCGGCCTTCGGCCTCAGCTTGGGCTCCAGTGTGACCGCACGAGCGTTACGAGGCTGTTCGCCCCGCTCACGGCTTTTGCTTCGGCCTTCGGCCTCAAACTTATGTGTTCTTTTACTGCAAGTTTTAAAACATACCGAAAAGGTAAAACGTATTTTGAACTTTATTGAAATCGGACTACTAATAATAATTTTATAGCGAAAAATCACTTTTTGGACCGCTATTTTGAAACGTCTCAATGAATTTTCATAAACGAAGCGTTTTTCAAAACTTAATATTCGTGATTTTCTGTTTATTTTGACTTAATAAACCTTATCCTAAAGTTTTGGCACTCTTTATGAACACTCTGTATACTTTATATCCCACAAGGACGGTTTTGGGACCTTTATTAAGGGGTCGGAGTGGGTAACCCGTAAGCCCCCCTGGCTATGGCTACGCCCCTGGTACTCGAAGCGCGACGAGATGAGTGTGCGCGGAAGGTTGGCAGCCTGTGCAGGTGTTTGAGGTTTGAACAATATGCAAAGTTGTTAGTTGGCAACAGTGTCCAGTGAGTCTTCTCTGGCAGAAGCTACATTAATATTGATCCAGTCCTGCCACCATCCCCACCCCCTGTCCCAAGATAAACTCATATGAATTTATGTTAAATTTGCTTTAAAAAAGCTTTAAGTTGAAAATAGCATTCAACTATAATCTAGGTCTTCCAGGTCACACCACGTCAAAACATCATAATAATCAACTTGAGATACTTCGATCTCGCTGTGGAGTACATTTTCAGTCACTGATTGGCTGAAACTGAGCTACTTGCTGTCCACTATATGTATTCAGTTTTATTTGGTGCCAAGGGTAAATGCACAGAAGGGCTAAATGCAACTGTTGTGTCAGATCTAGGTTGTTTGAAAGGTTTTAAATTATATACACTGTCAAAATAGTTTACATTGAGTACAACTCATGAAACTAAAATCTAATCTTGTATGTTCAATTTTATTTTTGGAAATACATACATAGTTTTTATTTTAATTCCTAAATATGATTATTCTTCAACTCCGTTCTTTCTTTAGTGATGGACAGTCAAATACCCATTTCACCAGATTGAATCAACCAAACAACTCCTGGCAGTTTTCGATATTTGGATTACTTGTTTACGTTAAAGCAAACGAAACATCGTAATATTTAAGATAATTAATGATTGCAGTATTAGGCAAAACCTCCACTTGAGTTCTTTGTTTGGGCCTCTAGAGTTTTGCCTCAAAGTATGCAAGAAGAGACAAGCAACGCGTAAAACATGAAAACCCCATTTCCGTCCTCTGCTCTGTATTCACATATCATTTGCTGGGGATTCATTCGAACGTGAATCGTTTTCTGATACACAACAAGATAGATACAACGGGAATACGCAGCTTTCACGCACGGTTAAACGATTGTAACTTAATATTTACCAAATCACTAAATCACTATTTGAGATGCCGAGCACTCTCATGAGGGTATTTTAAGGCAAATATGTGGTGAAGGATGAGTGTGATGAGTGATAGTAATGAGCTCTGAGGTGTAGTCATGTCGTGTCCTCAATCTAGAGTCCCCAGTATTACAAGAGGAAAGAAACATTCAAAGAAATCAATATAATAATTCCCACTGAGCTCAACAGTTCAATCCAACATTTCAGTGAGATCAACCTCAAAACCAACCCCAAAAAATCATCTTTCATTAATTTTCGCCGTCGACAGTCTCAGATTGTAGTCCAATGGTTATGTTGAATGAGACTGAGATTGAAGACGTCTACTCAACAAAGTTCTTTGGAATACACCTAGACAGAGGGTTGACGTGGGATTGTCACGTATACAGTGTCTGTTCAAAATTAGCCTCAGGCATTTATGTTTTGAGACAACTAGCCAAATATTGCCCAACTCACGTACTGATGACGGCATATTATCGCTTAATCTAACCACACTTGTTCTACGGAATGGCGTTGTGGGGAGGGGGGGGGTGTTGCACAAACGTTAACTTTTCTAGGCTGTTCATTCTGTAAAAACAAGCAGTTCGAACAATTGCAAAGCTACAATGGAGAGAGTCTGGCAGGAGTTCAATTCGTCAACAAGTTGCCAGATTTGATTAAAAGTGCCCCAATTCATAAGGAATCGTAAGCTCGTCTTAAAACGTTTTGATCGCAAAAGCATTTTATAGTACCGACGAGTTTAAGGCACATGACTGGGATAACACATTAGAAAACGACTGACTTACTATAGAGCTAAAGTGGGGAAAATTCAAATGAATGAACCGTTTGATTCTGTATGTCTGAAAGATATCTAGATGAGTGCGAGTGGAAAGTTTTAGCTACCAATAACTGACGATTGCGATGCATTTATAATGTTTTTATGCAA
This sequence comes from Matsumurasca onukii, assembly GCA_018831715.1. Taxonomy (NCBI): domain Eukaryota; kingdom Metazoa; phylum Arthropoda; class Insecta; order Hemiptera; family Cicadellidae; genus Matsumurasca; species Matsumurasca onukii. The sequence goes on from CM032065.1 coordinate 14,168,001, forward strand.
TAAATGATTTATTTATTCCTATCAGCTCAAAAAAAGTGATTTCAAGGGTTCTGTCAACTGAGGAAGGGAAGAGATGAGGTGCAATGTCAATGTTGGGTTAGCGTATCAGTGGACATATGTGACAAGCCACATTGTGATAGCACATACACTGATAATGACAACAGGTTTGATTACAGCACCGACATGTACAGTGAATAACTAGGTTTCATTTCGTGCCCAGTCGCTCACTGTTGTCAAGTTTTTCTCGTTTTTTTTGTATTAGTTTTGATTTACTATGGACATCTTGTCAACTAAATTTTTACAAATAGATTGCGTGGAGGACTTCATCTAACATTTCCCCACGATTACTGTATATAATTATTAGGATTTGAAACTTTTAAGGCAGACCCTGTGAGTTACAATGTTTTTTTTCACACAGTTTTAGATACAACTTAAAAAATTGGCCTAAAAGTCAAGCCTTTACATACAAACTCAAGTTTAACATGCGAGGTGCGACTTTAAATAAGCGAGGTTCAAAAGGATACTGTAGAAATGAGCGATGAACCATGTTTTCATGATGCAGCTAATATTAAGAAATAAATGTAAACTTTAGTTTTTAATATTGCAAAACATTTTAAAGGAAATAATGATGTGAACTCAGTAGTCTGATTGGTCTAGTTGATAATTATATCAGTAAAAACAGCAGTAATACCAGTTTACTATTGGCCAGTTTTAATATTAACCCCTTTGGAGTTAAAGATCAAAACAAAAATTTAGCGGACCTGTGGCGTGTCAAATAATTGTAATTTATTAATAGTAACAATAATGTTGTTTATTTTTAAATTATTTCATGGTTGTAAAAGATGAGTGGTAGCCTAGACTTGAACTCATTCCTAATTTACAAAGCTATTTTGGGCAATAAGAAAAACCAACTTTTCAAGAGTTAAATACGTCGCGCAGTCCGGGTGGGCGTCTAGTTATAACAAGTATTCTGTCATTTCCTCTAAAGAGCTGCTGTTTTGACCATTAAATTTCACTGGAGGTATTTCCTAAACAAGTTTTAATTATGATCCGATTTTGATGAAACTTGGCAAAAATATTTATGACATCACACCTAACATGTGTACTAAACAACAAAACCCTATTAGTCAGGAAGGCGGAGAAAACCCGAAAGTGAGGTCAGTCTTACTTGAAATTCCTGAACGTTACTTTGCCAAGATGCGCGTTCCCGAGCAACTCGACAAGAGGTGAAATGTACAGACATAAACGAGTATCCTAGGTGTGTAGTAAATAAATAAATAAATAAATAGAACGAAAAGTCATAGAACTTTTTAGCACCCGTTTCTTAAACCTGCCTCACACGAGAACTTTGGTTATGCTAGGAAAAGTGCCACTTTCGCAGCTAGTGAAGAAAATACTGTTAAGATATACTTCCCTATAACGAGTCGTAATTTTTTCATTGATGGACGAACTCGTATTTTAAACTCAAGCCACTTTATAAACCTGATGTTTCTATAGCGTATCATTATTTCTCTATTTTCAGCCTAAAACTTTAACACATTTCTACCAACTAAAAAGCCATCGTTAAAACTTTATTCAGTAAAAACCGTAACAAAGGAAGTTATATGAAAGTGTACAAAGGCTTGAAATTGATTACAAAGCCATGAACTCTGTCAAAGAGAATATTGGAGTGGTGTTAATAATAAACTCCCATTCAACATCTGCATTCCATCCAGCACTGAAAATAGACGTGAAACAGAACCATAACATCATCTACAGTCCGATCCAACATCGGAATCATAGTACTGTGGCGAAAATTATGCAATATATACACACAGTTTCGACATTTTTATTCTTGGTTAAATTTATTTTATTCATTTGTTATTCCCGTATCATTTTTATCATAATTGTGTTCTATTCGAACCACTCTAAGTATTTGTTGACGTAGTTTTGAGAAGGTTGCTCTCGGCCAAGAGGACTTTGAAACCAAGTTTTCAAAATCACCCTTTCTGTCTTTAGTTTAAGACCAATACAGTTAACTATCTAAAAAATTAACCGACCTATGACTTTTTCAAAAAGAAGTCCACTAGATGACCTTGTATATTTAGTGTTCATTTATTTAACATATTTGAGATTGGTTGACAATAACTTAAGGCAAAAATACCTTTAAGAGAACCATTACTCTCATTACGTGTATTATTATTTACTCAAGCCTATTACCCTGTATAAATACAACATGTTCAACAGAACAATAAACACACAGACAGATCGTTTTAAGCAAATATATTTGGTGAATTATTGCACTGAATTGATTTTAGTCGATCGATATTCTGACAATTTTTGATTCCAGAAAAAATGTCCTAAATATCAGACGCAAATGGGCTTATGTGTCATTTCGAGTTTAAAAACTGAAATCGCAATTTCCACGGAGGATTGAGATTTCAACTTAATTTAAGGATTTTGAATTTGCGGTCAATTTCATGAGAAGCGAATAAGCTTTTGAAGTGTTGATATGAAAAAGAATACATTGTGGATCTGGCTCTGGTCAGCTGTTTTCAAAATAGGTATTTAACACCACAACTAAAATTAAGCGATTTTTAATGTGTTTTTAACTACAAATGCCTTACTTAGGCCTTGTGCCTGAGCCTTTCGTGCTCAATTATCACGGACGTTACGGGGCTGTTCACTACGCTCACAACCTTGCTCCAGTTTTAGGCCTTAACTTTTCGTGTCCCTTTGATCAATTTTAGCGCCATGATGAAATAACCCAATGTATGTAATAATTCATTGAAAGGTAACATTAAATCACATATTTATTTTAAATTGAATCAAAACAAGATGAATATTATTATTTAAGATAGTTAAAACACTGCCTAATTTAGGGTAAAATTATTTCGCTAAAGCGGACTTTTGGTACACCGATTTTTCTGGTTAACGAACATAAAAAAACTAAAATACTTCATTGCCTGTAGGTCCTAAAGATGTGTTGAAACTTAAGACCTACAGGAAATGAGGTATTTATAGTACTTAAAGAGATCCTAAACTGGGATAAGTAAATTCTATAAAAAAATTAGTTACAAAAAATGTTTGCCCAATTTTGTGAAAACCGGACAGAAAATGCTACTGTAGAGAACTCAAATATACATAAATATACAGTTTAGTACATACAGTTTTGAAAAAAATGCTCAAACGATTTCTGGGGGTTAAGATCGGTGCTCATTTCATGGTCCCGGCCAGGGTATTAAACCATGCTGACGTATAAATAGCTATTTTTCTTAAGGGGATAAGCTAATAAATACAGAGGTTTATACACAAATCAAACGGTTTTACTTTAAGTTTTTAAGTATCGAAATCTCCAATAAAAGTAACCCACAATCTATAAAACAGGCGATGACTGTTCTCGTACAAAGAGTCAATGTTTAATGGTTGTCAGACAATAGTACGTTAAAACAATGGAGAGGAAGCTTTCTGCGAGTTCGAGTTGTACAAACAAGAGTCGTACAACTTCACTCATAACAACAAAGTCCAACAAAACAAAGCCATGGATTGTTGTTGTTGCTTCCTAACACAATCTTTTGTCTTTGAATCGGTTTTGTTTCAAGGACGACTGAGAACAAAAACGGTTGTAACGTTCAATTGATCATGTTAAGTAGGGGGCGATTAACCACATGTTTTGTTAGATGTCTTAAATTGAAAATAGTTGGATTTTAATTAACTGGTATGAAGGAGACTTCAGCAGGTCGTGTATGTTCGTTTTAACGAATTTTGGTAATAACAAAATTAACGTTGTTATTTAGAGTATAAAAAATATTTTAAACTAACTCAGAGAGTTTCATTATTTAATTTTTTTGGTCAGTATCTTGTTTGTTAAAATGCGTTTTTGTTAATCCCAAAACCGGCTATTTTAGGAAGCGAACACGTGTTCAATTTTTTAATTGTAAAAAACTAAGTTGTTTACGACGTTTTGTTCAATGCGGCAGTAGAAATTAATAACTCTATTTCTTATGGAAATTCGTTAATAATATTGACACGAGAGTTGTTTAATTCACTCAGGTTATTAGACACCATTTTAAACGACAACTTACAAGAAAAAGTAACAGGAAGTATAATTTTTTCTACATGGTATTGTTGAAGGTTCATTCATTATTGAACGCTAATTGGCTTCACGTCTTCTTTTGCAATAAAAATAAAACTATTTTAACTTGAAATTATATTTCGGTCTCAGAACTATGACAGAACTAAAGAGAAAAGGATCTGAAGAGGGTTTCTGTTTGAGACCGAAGTATAATTTCAAATTTCAGTTTTATTTTTATTGAAAAAGAAGGTGCGAAGCCAATAACCGTTCTATAACAAAAAAAAACTAGATTATTTATAAACCCGTCTTTCCTTTCCCTAAATAACCACTTGAAAGAGTTTAAATCACCCTTATCTCTCTTGACTATTTTGAATGCACTAAATCCTGATTGTTTATCCATCCTCCAACAACCCATTACACACACAACCACCTCCGATATATCTTCTGATAAATTAAAGCTAAACATCATACTAAATCTTCTAAGCGAGTATTTTTATCATATTCAGTGTGTGTTGATTTCCTGGCCTCGAAGCCCCAGTCACGATAACTGGTCGTAAATTGTGAAGATAGTTGGATGATGCTCCAACATTCACTGATCAAAGTTGGAATTCCAAACTCGTCCATTAGTTCGACCACTTCATCCTGGTGGTCTGGACCGTGTTCTCGATACTGCTGCTATTATTGTAACAGATGATTGCATATTCACAAGTCTAATTTTGGACGAGAAAAAATTAACGTTATTTGAAACTATGAGAATTTCATCTGCGTTTTGTTGTTGTTGTTATCGTTGAGATATGGTATCGTATATGACAGCTGTGTGATTTAACAGCCGTAGTGTTACGATAACTTTTGAGCGATTTTTTTGTGAAAAAATTAGATACTCATGCCGTCAGCATGGTAAGATCCAGATGCAGTACAGTGAAATGAGCACCGTTCCTGTCCCCCAGATTACGTTTTGAGCATTTTTCAAAACTTTATATACATGTGTCAGTTCCATAAGTAGCATGTTTTGTCGGAACTTTATTTAGTTTGGTACAAATGTTTTTTTTATAAATATTTCGGTAAAAATCGTCGGCCAGCAAAGTCGGAATACCAAAAGTTCCTTTTTTGTTGGGGAGGGGGGGATGTGGGCTGGGCAGGGGAGTTTCCCTTTTCAAAATTGTCATTGCCATTGGGCAATACATTTACTGGGTCATTCACAAATAAAAAAAGGTATATTTTACATATTCCTATATTTTAAAACATAGCTGACGCATAGCCACTAGTGCTACCGTGAGTCCATGCGAATTTTCTTAAACGCTAATCGCGTTCTTAATTTAAACGCGATTAATTTACACCGGGAGTAAGTAGCCTACTCTTTCAAGGATCCCCTCAAAACAATTTTTTATGCTATAAAACGGTTTTGACCAGATTCCTATTCAACTTGGTGTAAACAATTATCGCGCTGTACCAAACATTTATACTAAAATCAGCAAAACACGATTTTTGCCGCCATATTTGTCTGGCTGAAGTGGTCTGGTCTTTCTTGTATTGAAAAGAAATACTCTAAATGCAGGTTTTACTTTTTATAAATCAATTCCGTCTTGTATATTTCGTAGGTTTCTATTGGACAGGTTTGATTCGGTGCGATAAATGTTTAGCCTACACCAAATTGAATAGAAATCTGACCATTAATACATCTTTTATATAGTATATTCACCTATTTTTGGGGGAAATAGAGACGTTTATCTGTGATGAAGCTCAAACGATCTACAACGTTTCGTTCTCTTTGGGGAGAGAAATGAATAGCTGTATTTGCCAAGGAAATTCGCTAACAAGGTCTATTGTTTACAAAACCTCAGGTAATTGGTATTGCAGTATGGTCGATTAAATATTCATAACACGTTTTCGTAAAAGGTCACGTTTATCTCTTGTAGGCCTAATTAAGTATACTATCTGAGCCCAATGACGCATTGTTACTTTTGATTTGTTAATTTAGTGGGTTGGATAAAATCTATTTTTTACTAACGCAACGATAACGAATTTGTAATCTACAACATTTATTTTATACAATGTTCTCGCACCGACAGCCCTACCTTAGATGTTATTTAATACAGATTAAGAAACTGATACAGATCAGCATCATTACTAGCTATGAACGATCCGTTAAATGAGGTAGCAAATTACCGAGCTATCAGGTTAGGGTTGGACTAAATGGAAATTTGCTCATTTGGCGTTCATTCCAGGTGATTAGAGAGATGAATTGGGCGGGAATTACTGGCGATAAAACCAGCTGTTGATTGACAACAACATTCAGATGACGGAGAGTTCCAGCACCAGCTGTTAGGTGTTGAACCAATCAGAGACCGGATAATGGGTCAACTAAGCGGCAGGAAACAGGGATACGTGTTTAAGTTGGAGTTTTAGTGGGGCCTTAGTAGGAGAGTAGGGTGACCACCCAGCTTTGAAAACGTTGAAACGTGGGATAAATCTTGAAACTCGGTTTTACTTAAGAAACCTTAAATTTGGTCAACAACATGGAAAATAAAGGAGAACCAATAATCTAACTTATTTTAGAAATTGTACGAAAGTAAACTTTTTAAAAATAAATATTGTGTTCAGAACTGGGCATCATATATGGGCACATGTCTGTGGGAACTAAACGGCAATGATGCTTTAATCAGTGCTCACACTTGTGCCAAAGATAGTTCAATGTAATATTTTTAACAGTTAAATATATTTTAATATAATGAAATGGAATATAAATTGCGTAAAATACCTGCGGGGAAGAAATCGTTAAGGTTGAAACCGGCCCAACTGAAATACTAGTCTATTAAAGGGTATGATCTATTTTGTTTTATTTTTAATACGTCAAGACAATCTCCTTAGAAGAAGAAAAAACATTGTAAAACGACGACATAACAAATTCTACGGTTAGGTGCATTAGGGCTAACTTCAGCAATAATTTTTCCTTTTTATTTCTGCCCATCATTTAAACAAGTACATTTGCGAAAGTACAATTTGAAAGCTTTAAGATGAATATTAAATATATTGTTATAGTTTCTGCTGATGGGGATGCAATTTAAATGTAACACGTGATGCTGTAAAACGCAAACATTGTTCAATTCAAAAGACGGAGTTTCGATAGCAAAACTACATTCAGAGAAAGAATTGTATTAGTTGCAGTAAAGCTCTGGGGGAATAAAACCCAGCAGACATTTCGAGTCAGCAGAGTATATTAATTCAGCGCCTCAGCGCACTTTCAACTAACACCTTGCCCGCTCCTGCAACTGTAGTCTCCTATCTAGGAAGCGCGCCGTTGTTTCCGACTCCAGTTCGTATAATAACTTCGTCTAAAATCGGTTGACTTTATAATAAACGTCTTTATACTAAATTTACCGGGACTCGTAGCGTGTTCCTGTAATCCAGCTTCATGGAGGTCAGGTTTTGAGGATGATAAAGGTCTAAAGCGGCTCAGACAGTCTCAGTGATCATCTGATGATACCCGCATCAACTCCCACCATCGTTTAGACATATCAGACCATCACCTGCGTAGTTCGGAAGTCACGTTAAGCCGTTGGTCATTGTATTTCCGTTGGTCATTGGGCTATTAATTAATGACCCATTCTAAGGAAGAGCCGGCCTTAGTTTGTAACGAGACTACACCTCATAACTCATTACCACCACTCATCACACTCATCCTTCACCACATGGTAAAAAATACCAGTCAGATTCTCACTGGAGGTAACTAACTTGTTTACATGATTTGAGCTTATAATTGTGCAGTTTTGAATAAAACTTAGAAGAAACTAAAATGTAAACATACATGGTAAGTTTTTAATGTTTTAACAAAATAATAGAACTTAGTATTAGTAATTCGTACTGAAAAAGTATGATATAAAATCGAGGGCGGATTATAAAGGATTCTTCACATATATGCCGGTATTAGGCGTGGGACTCCAGTAGCCGTATTCAAAGGAGATCTTTACACTAAAAAAAATACATTGAAAATAAGAAAATTTATTTGTTTTAGTTAGGAAGTAATTTTTGTTTTCCGGGCTTTTGAAAGCAAAGTTTGAACATTTGTCGAGGTTGGGTAGCAAATACACTAGACTGCACTAAACCTTTATACGTACAAGGAGGAACATAAAAGGAGTTTATGGAGGAAGCGTACAATATACAACTAAGCTACGAATGAATGACAAGATCAACAGATAATTGTTGACCTTAATGAAACGACCTTGGAATCTTGTCACACTGGTTTCGAAACAGTTGATCTAGACATGCGACTTCATTATTGGTTTCAATTGCACTGCAGATTGCGAACTACTTTGTTTCTTATGAATGTAGCTGCATCTGAATTCAGCGGCAAACATACGCTTACGCCGGAGAGGTTTTTGAAACGTAGCATATAATAGTATAGTAGTTTCGTCACAATGTCCTAAAGTGACACATTTTGACACGAGGTCAAGTTGTGAAATGGCCGAGGGTCAAAAAGACACTTTCGGGTCGAGTAGTAACGAACGATATTTTTCTTGGTTGGAATAATAACGAGAAATAAATGTCAATGAATGTTTTACTATTAAAAAAAAACTTAAGTAAACATGGTTTACTCAGCGGTCTGAATTATATTGTTTTGAAGGAACAGCTGTTACACTGATGAAACATCTGAAAACAACAAACCGGCAAATACATGAACACATATGAAAACAAAGGAAAGATTATAAACCGTGTAAAGCAAAACTGCTACGTCCCACACGGACGTTAAAGTCAAAAAGTGTCACTTTAGGACCTAGTGATTAAATATACTATTCACGTTCTACACGGATCTTTATTTAAAAAGAATAACAGTTCGAACCATAGCAAAATTCTGGGTTTGTGCAGACCATCAATCTAAAATTTAACTTGTTGACATTCCCTCGCGTTTTAAATTTGGCAACATGTATTTTTTAAGGTCACAATTTGATTCTATAAGAATAAGTGACATTCACTCTTATCAGACTAGGGGTTAAAAAACTACCGAACCGAGAGAATGGTGGTTTAAATCACTATTTCAGATGCCGACCACTCTCATGAGGGTATTTTAAGGCAATTATGTGGTGAAGGATGAGTGTGATGAGTAGTAGTAATGAGTTATGAGGTGTAGTCTTGTTACAAACTAAAGCCGACTTTTCCTTAGAACGGGTCATTAATTACTGTAACAGCCAAATGACCAATGGACCAACGGCTTAACGTGACTTCCGAACCACGCAGGTGATGGTCTGATACGTCTAAACGATGGTGGGAGTTGATGCGGTATCATCAAATGATCACTGAGACTATCTGAGCCGCTTTAGACCTATATCATCCTCAAAACCTGACCTCCATGAAGCTGGATTACAGGACCACGCCACGAGTCCCAGTCCTATAAGAATAAGTGACATTCACTCTTATCAAACTAGGGGTTAAAAACTACCAAACTGAGAGAATGGTAATTTATGATTGTTTGTCCTCAAAGTTAAGTATTCAGTTTGTCAACATGCCATTATTGAAGGCATTTAAAACTTGTCTGCAAATAATATAAAATCACGAAATAAATAGTTCAGACGAGTTTATGGCACACGACTGGAATAACGAGCTTCTCACTAACAGGCAATGGGGCTGGAGAGGCATAATTAAAATGAAATGAATGAAATGAAAAGGGACTTTATTGGTGGCGAAGTTAGGACTATAAAGTCCTCTCTTCCACTTAACCACCCAATAATTGGAATAACATTATGTTTAATGTCAGAATAACTGGAAAAATTTCACCAACAAATAGCAAGCCACCAAAGAAAACAAATACAAACACAGACAAATATACACGCTTATCTCTTTAACTTAATGGTGACTTTCGTCAGGTACGGGTACCCTAGGCTGTTGGTGTCTATAAAGCCCCAAAATCTCTAACTGGTACTCGTGGCGTGGTCCTGTAATCCAGCTTCATGGAGGTCAGGTTTTGAGGAAAGCGGCTCAGATAGTCTCAGTAATCATCTGATGAAACCCGCATCAACTCCCACCATCGTTTAGACATATCAGACCGTCACCTGCGTGGTTCGGAAGTCACGTTAAGCCGTTGGTCCTTGTATTTCCATTGGTCATTGGGCTGTTAATAAATGAACCATTTCCAGGAAGAGTCGGCCTTAGTTTGTAACAAGACTACAACCTACCACTCATCCTTCACCACATATTTGCCTTAAAATACCCTCATGAGAGTGGTCGGCATCTCAAATAGTGATTTAGTGATTAGTGATAACTAATCCACGTGTATGATTTCACAATGTCACCAAACACCTGAACAATTCCAGGAACTCTGGTTGGTGTGTTGTCGACCTAAATACAGCGCCTAGTTAAGGACATGTTTACAGCGCGTTGTTTACACCGCTGACACTATCTATATCTAGTTCATTACTGAATATATCTCACTCTGTACACTGGTGGGTGTTTGTGGTGTACGGTCAGTACGAATTGTTTGCGTTACGGTACTTAAATTACTGCATTTAATTAGCAGTCATTAAACACGCTTAGTTTTATTCGGAAGTCACGTTAAGCCGTTGGTCCTTGTATTTCCATTGGTCATTGGGCTATTAATTAATGACCCATTCTAAGGAAGAGTCGGCCTTAGTTTGTGCCTAGACTTCACCTCATAACTCAATACTACCACTCATCCTTCACCACATACTCGTATTTGCCTTAAAATACCCTCAAGAGAGTGGTCGGCATCTCAAAATAGTGATACGAGTATATTGATTTAGTGAATGGGAAATTATTAAGAGTATTAGAACCGGATATAGACGTTGAATATGAATGTCGATCAAAAGCATACGATAAATTCAAAAATAAAACATAAGTTTTTCGAAATGTACAGGGTGTATCAAAAAGACTCATCCGATTTGTATATACCTATATTTAATAAACTAATGAAGATATAAAAACCTAGTTTGTTTGTGCTGAGAGAAGAACTCAAAAAGTGTTTTTACCATGTTATAGATGTTCAATATACCCTCCCTTAGATGCACGGCATATGTCAATGCGGTAATCTACTATATAATAATGTACTATGCAAGGTGTTTATCAAAGAGTGTCATAAAGTTTAGAGTTGGGTTTATTGAGTCAAAATAAATAGAAATATAGAGTAAAGTGTTTTCAAAAACGCATATCTTACCAGATATCCCCCATTTTGACTTTTCTTGAATTATTTATTATCCCCCACACCACTTATGCGATTTGGATCAAATCTTAATTTACATTTGTATCTAAGTAAGACCATTTTTGGAAACAATTACCAGGTTGATCTAACTTATACCACTCTAAAAAGTGGTTATTTTTGTATGGCCCTTTTAGGGTATATTTGGTGTTACGCCTTAATTAGCGGATCAACGGCGAGGATTACAATTAAAGATAGTGAGTAACGTTTTGTGTCAAATGTTGTTACCTATCTATTGACACCAAGGTCATAAAAATAAATTGAGATAAAGTATAAAATAAGTGCTAGAATAATACAAAAATACCAGAAAAAGAAGAAGCAATATTGACTTTTAATAAAACGAACTAAACACCTTTTTACGATCAGTAAATTTAAATACAATTTTGTCAAAATCCAAAAAGATAACGTACAAAGTTAATACCGGCAAATACAAGTTTAAAACAAATTCCTTCGGTTTAGGCCCAAATATATATTTCAACGGATGAAAATCAACCACGGACAGCGATGTTCACATTATTATGCAATATGTAATTGATTTCTAAACAAGGCAAATTAATAAGCAAACATTGCTGATGGGCGACCGGCTTCAAGAGCAAAGATAATACGTTGTGTTGACATTACATGGCAAATGCAATGACAATTCGGACTGTATTTAATTATTTAGATTATCGTGCAACTTCTATTGATCATTGGTCAAACATTGTCTGAGCTGACATACTGCAAATAACATTTCAAACGTGACGGCTTATTGTTCATTTCAATTTATAAGAAAACAGGTTCTTTTTATTTGCAATAATTTGACTGTACTCAAGGTTTAGTAAGTAATTAGTAGTAATTATTACTTCAAATCGTTTATCAATCTTGTTAAAACGCGACGATTACATAACCTGTTATTATGTTTACGCGGTAAAAGTTCATGTATTTATTTATTTTAAACTTGGCACGGTAAATGGTGAGATATTTAGACGCAAGACCAATAAAAGCTACAGAATTTTTTGCCATTTTCTGTAAAGAAAAACAGGTTGCAGTTTTTACCCAGAAAAATAATAGTATATTTTATTACTTGGTCCTAAAGTAACACCTTTTGATACGAGGGTATGTTAACGTCTGCGCATCCAAGCGCGTTAAATAAGTGAGGATCAAAAATACACTTTTGGGACAAGTGATAATCGATACTTTTTGTTATGATGCAAATAATAATGATAAATAAATGACAATAAATGTTTTCAATATTATAAAGAAACTGAAAGTAAACAGTGTTTTGAACTCAGCAGTCTGATTTATATTGTTTTGAAGAAACAGCTGTTAAACTGATTTACCATAAGTCGCAAAAACACTCACCACCATTCCATATTTACCTTAAAATATCCAAAATGCTCGGTGCCTCAAAGCAAAAGTATCAGTGTTAAAATTTTAAACAAACTCGTTGAAACAGCTGATGACCATGCCAAAAAACTCGTTAGAAGGATCTCCTCCCCGCCCCTAGGAGTAAAAGAGATCATCAAAACAATCCCGTGGGATTAAAAGTGACACTTTAGCACGTCAATACATGTATCTAAAGCAGATGGTTTTATAGCAAAATTAAAAAAATGTTTGTTTTAATGGACGACCTTTCTCCTTTGATGATGCAGAGACAGCATTTGTTTCAACAAGTTATGTTAAATCTTATCACTAATTGATGAAAATTTTATTAATTTTAAGTCAAAATGTCTAAAGGTTAGAGCATAATTTATTTATAACAGAAAAAAGTAAAGATTTGTCTTTTTAAACGAGGCAAAGTTACAATTGAATTGAACCCGCGCCACGGGAGTAACGAGCTCCGAGGTCGCTTGCGATATCAACCTGCCACGGGTCATTATAATTATATTAATGGCTGTAGAAACTTCCCTTTAGAACCCACTGATAAAATATCATACAATTGTTATCTTTTACCTCCCGGACAGATTACGAAGCTTTCAGGAGGAGCCGAAATGGTTCTCAACGGTTTTGAGTGTCATGTGCAGAGTTGGTCCTAGCCAAACTTGTATTTTTTAAAACAAGTTTTAAATTTATATACAGTTTTAGTTGTGCGTGTTTTTATTAAATGTAAGATAATTTATTTTGCATTCATATTTAGGCAGAATTTCAAATAATTAAAAATGGTAAAATAAATCTTAAAAGCACATTTACAACGTTTTCAACAACAACAACGTGTTCAACAGAAAATTTATTCGTGTGGTTCGGCTAGAAGTTACAGCTATATTTATCGCCAAGCACTAAGCTATTCTGAGAGCATTATAGTGGTTGCAAAGTCGCTGATCCGACAGGAAAAGGGATCAGCTTTCGCTGACCAAGATTTAGTCTCACCTTCCTTCTCCAGTTGTATACTGCATTGTACAATACGTCTCCGATCATGTTTTTGGAATAGAACAAGTATTGAAATCTACAAAGACAGGTTTAAAATACCTACAAAAGGTATGTAGCCTTAAAATTCAAAATCCTTTTTAGATCAAAATATATTAGAAAAACTGAAGACTTGTAATAAATACAAAATTCCAAATCATCGAACAACTTATTTTTAAAAATTTCCTATTTATAATATGACTAAACTCTACAATAACCTTCCAAATTCCATGAGAGAAGAAACAAAAAATCAAGACTAAACTAAAATTAAAACTACAAGTTAGTGCGTACTACAACTATGAAGATTTCTTTGAAGACAAATTGAAGGTAGGTTATTAATACAAAATTTATATTATTTAATTATTTTTTTTTAGGCTAATATGTTGTTAATTGTCTATGCAAAATTCCTTTGTTCATAGCAATAAAATATTATTTATTTATTTATTTTAAAATGTTAGTGCCAATCTGCTTTAAATAAAGAAATGTGCACATAATGAACCTACTAAAACGCTAAAACTGTTTCTGTTTTCGTAGATAAGCTGTTTTGAGCCTCCCGACACCTCCGGAGTCGAATTCCCAAATTTGTTATGTGTTCGTGGACTATATACAGGGTGAGTCAAAAGTATGGACAAACGTATTTTGAATGGATAAATATAGAAAAATGAGATTCAGGATACCTTTATGGGATAAAAATCCCATTTTGGGGGCAATGGGCCATGTCGTAATACTAACAAAAAGTTAATTTTTATTTCCTATAATTATAGGTATCCTGAATTTAATTTTTTATATCATTATCCATTTACAATTTAACAGGGTATATCCATACTTTTAACTAACCCTGTTTTTATTTAAGCAGCAAAATTGGTCCACTGAAAGTGACGTTTGGGGAGGGATGTTCCCCGAAAATGGTTTTATGCTGTATTTTACCGCCATTTGGTCTGGTTTATTGGATGTTGTTGATGTCTAGTACACTTGTTAGGTACAGTGCCATACATGTTTATACCAAGATTAATCGAAATTAGATCATAAATACAGTGTTTATAGTATAATTCCTATTTTTGGAAAGAATTCCCACCTTAAAGTGCACTTTCGACGTAAATTATCCCACGTTACAGGAAATTAGCTGGTACTCACGGTAGCGCTTGTGGCTACGGGTCGGTTAGGTTAACATTTTAAGGTAAACAGCTAGATGTCTAGAAAATATTTTTCTATAACTATCATCAAAATTTGTTTTTAAAAATACCGTTTTAAAATTTGGAAACATAGGACACAACCTAATGAAGGATTTTCTTTTTGTCCTTTGGAAATGGACCAATGGTAGTTTTTGTTGTACACTGGATCATATCGACCATGAATTAATTATTCATTATAATATTATATTTATATCCCATAAGAACCGTTTAAGGGCCTTGATTAAAAGTCAGAGGGAGAGGGTTCAAGACTCGGAACCCCCCTTAACTACTCCCTAAATGTGGTTCAGCAGTGAGCTTAGAGAGTGCACTAATCTGTGTCGTTGCGATGCAAGATGCAAGTTATTACACTAAAACAGCTGACAGATCGGGACCGTGTCGTGTTCCGTGTCCCATAAATATCGCCAGTGAAAGGATAAAAAATGACGGAATAAATTTGCCGTGGCAAATGCATAAATCTTTGCAGGCTCGGGAGAGTCGGCGTCGCTCTTTAATAACACTTCTCACTCACTCGCTCTTCTTTCTTTCTTCTTTTGTTTTGGTGTTTACTGTTTATCTGTTGTCACTCCTCGACGTAGGTCTTTTGGAAATTAGGTCTACCAACGGCGGGACATTACAGTAAGAAAAATTCGTTTGAAGTTTGTTGTTGATGATGAGAGAATTTCTGAGTTTGAAAAACTATTGCGAAGTTTTTATCGTTGGAAACAAGATGAACACGACGTTTTGGCATCTACAATACAAATAAAATATAATATGTACGTACGACATGTAAAATATGTAGATTGTGGTAGCTGAATCAAATCTCGTATTTTATATGAGCGTTCTTTTGAACTACTGAATATGCCCTTACAAACCGTGACGTAAATAATCCGTTTTGAATAATTTGTTGTACTTCTGTAATATGCATTCAAAACGGATATTTTCAACACATCGATACAGTTTTGACTTTAAGATGAGGTTCCTAAACTCACAAACATGCATTTAGTGGATATTATAGTTTTAGCCAGATAGGTGGATAGAAAAATTATTTTAAAATTATAATCGTAGATGATGTGTTCCAAAAGTTAGTTCAATCAACCTGAAGGCTAGGCCTATCTACGAGAGCATTACATACTTTAAAATCAGTTGAATTTAGTAAATCATACCTTAACTGCCTGAAGAACAGTATGAATTACATACCTGCAACAAAAGAAAAATGTATAAACAACTTGGAAGTACACTTCAAATGTGAACAAAACGTCATTTTATTAGTATTTAAGACTTCGAAAGAACATTTACTTAAGTAGCTTCATCAAACCAACTAATTAACCAACTGCTGTACAACCATGCATCGAGAAAACAACTGAGGGCAATAAATGATTGATATAAAATACGGTTGGCCAGGGCAATCTGAGTACATTACATAGAAAGGTTTGTTAACTTTCAATTAGGACAAATGTAAAAACCGGAGTTTTGAGTTAGATAAGCTTTTAGAGAGCTGTAAAAGTACCTGTGTACTATTATCATTAAACCTTCGAACTACTAATTTTTAAGTATACAACAAAACCCCTGAAATGGCTTTTCCAGGCCTTTCCAGGCCAACTGGCAGAATATTCCACGTGAATTTGCATTTAAGAGTTCACCTCACTGAAAGAAAACTATAATTTTTAAAGACAACTGTTTACAGTCCTCACTTTTTGAAAAATCAACAAGAAGTTATATAAACGAAGAATTTGTACACGTAGGAAACTTACTTAAGGTGAGTTTTAAGTGTCCAAGGGAGGTGTTCCATAAAAAAAATAGGGGCCCTCCCCTTCTAATTTGTGTGTGTGAGGGGGTGACGCAAACAACGCCAACAAAATCTTCAGAATCCTATAAAAACCTTCCCCAAAAAGCTGTTCAAAACTTTTTCTCTGTCATAAGTAATGGTGAGGGGAGGTGAGGACATTTAAAGCTCACCCTGTGTAATTTAATTCATACGTAACACCAAAATGTATGCTTATAAGTATATATTCACGCCAACTTACTGTTATCTATCGCGTAGTTAATTGACTTTTGAGGGTTGGTAATTATAATAGACAATGTTCTTTATTTACCAAATATTCATAAGCTTACAGGCTGAGACCGTCAGAGTGCGGGCTACGCGTATTAATTGTCATATGATTCGGGCTTCTATAACGCAAACCACAACGCTTATACCACATGCGGTCACCAACGTTAGAAACACTTGCTCTTGAATAACCATGACTTCATTGTTTTTTGCTCAAATGTTTGGAAGAGTCCCAGCAGTGAATCATCATCTATAGCGGGTGAGTCACAGGCGTGCACTACACGAGTCTAGCAAATAAACAACAACGGCTGGGTCATGTGTGGGCGAATTCACTATAAGCACTTGCACGTTCCTAGCCGCACTAGCTGACTAATCTGCTATTTCTATTTCTGAGCACATAAAAGCAGTTCAACTCTCGCTATACGATTCAAGTACAAGAGTGCCAATTATAGGCCTAAAAGTGCCAAAATTAATAGATGTCAAAATTATTAAATGCCAAAACTATTAAGTACCGATCGTAAGAAATCCTTTTAATTAGGCTAGTAGATAAAGGATACATCAAGCACTATTTTCAACAATAATATTACTGGGACTCGTGGCGTGGTCCTGTAATCCAGCTTCATGGAGGTCAGGTTTTGAGGATGATATAGGTCTCAAGCGGCTCAGATAGTCTCAGTGATCATCTGATGATACCCGCACTAACCCCCACCATCGTTTAGACATATCAGACCATCACCTGCGTGTTTCGGAAGTCACGTTAAGCCTTGTACTTCCATTGGTCATTGGGCTATTAATTAATGACTCATTCTAAGGAAGAGTCGGCCTTAGTTTGTAACAAGACTACACCTCATAACTCATTACTACCACTCATCACACTCATCCTTCACCACATATTTGCCTTAAGATACCCTCATGAGAGTGGTCGGCTTCTCAAATAGTGATTTAGTGATATTTGCAAACTTGGTATTTATGACAACAATTGCAGCAAGTACCTTCACAAGTATTTTCAACCCGGTTGTCATGCAGTTCGGAGCCAACTAATAAACTCGGAATAAGCCTGGATCAGAGGCAGACAGCCACATTTATATGTGGTGCACAATGGCTCGAGTCATAAATGCGAGCTGTAGGAGCAGTTCGTCTTCACTGAGATCGTAAAAACTAAGGTAAAACCCTTCCTAGGACACATTCTTCACGTTTCGTCCGACACCAAGGTGAAATATCCTTTTTAGAAAAATATATACTACTTTTAATTTTTATCCACAGTTAACGGATATGCGAGAATCTGGTTAGAACTTGAAGAGATAGTGACGATATATTTGAAGTTTTTAACTAAAAGAGTGCATATTTAAAAACGCAAACAAAATTGGGACTGATTTCGAAAACGTGTTGAGCCAACAGGCTTTTCTCAATAATAAAAACAATTGTTTATCCGAAAAATAGGGTTTGCATTGTAAATATCATCGAACATACACATATTATTAAGAAGAAGACGATGTAAATGGCTGTAGGTTATCTCGTAGGAACGATTTGTTTGTTTCTAACTATACATTTTGGTAAATACTTTGAATTTATTTCGTTTTTAAACTCCCCTTGAATATAGTAAAATTATATTTTGAAAATGAGTACACAGAAAGCGCTTTTTATCATCCTGTATACACAAACTAAGTATTCTGAGTATATTTTCATTAAAACTATAATATTTTAAGAGATAAATATATAACAAAACACGTTTGGTTAGAAATATTTTGTATACAGAAATAGTAACATTAGAAGAAATAATTTGTAAACCAATATTTATAATTTTCTTATGAGGCGCTCAACAGTAAAGCTGCCTTCATCAGATAACCTCACAATTAAATTAGCTGTTGAAAGGCACCTCATAAGAAAATTATAAATATTGGTTTTGATTTTAAATTAGTTTCTTCTATTAATCCAATATTAGAGCTCTTTTCAATAAAGTAAACAATGTTTTAATCAAAGGTGTTCTTGTTACATATTTATTTGTGAACAGCTTAATAGTTATTCAATAATTTAACAGACCTTTAACTATCAAACTATTATAATTATAAGTAAAATTGTTTGCTTAAACAAATTGTGTACTAAAATAAACAGACACGCTGAAATTAAGAAGGATAGAAACCTAACTTGTATTTGTAAAGCAAGTAAAACTCTAGCCAGTATTTTATAACCTGAAGGTCATTAAAAGGGACTTGAATTTTACAGAGCTATTTAACAGTCAACTGAGCAGTTTAAGGAGTTCAACTTTGAAAGAACTAATTATAATTTTAACTATTATCCTTATCTTACGGATAGTGGCACAAGTGCCTAGTGACACAATTACAAGGGTGGAGCACGGAGATGAGCGGAGGGGGTGAGGGGGGTCAGAAGGGCCATCAACAGGTTGAGGGCTCTAGAGAAGGCGGACCCGCAGTTTTTGCCCTTTGTGGCAAGTTTTTTGCGTTCCCAAACCCACTTCTGTTCTATATTTAATAGCTCTAACCTATATAGTTTCTTGCTACTGGCGTTTCGGTCTTAATTGGCAGAACTAAAACACCAAATTGAACTGAACTGAATTCTAGCGTTTGTCCATTGGGGATGTGAGATATTCAGTATTCATGCTGGTGTGGTAAGACCAGACGCTGGACCATGGAATGAACACAAATTCTATCCCCTAGAACACGTTTTGAGAATTGTTCGATACTTTTGATACATATGTATAGATATAAGCCACAACACTACCGTGAATCTAACGAACTTTATACAAGCGGAGGAATAATGTACACCGTAAAAACCCTTTTCGGGATTTTCCATAAAATGGCGTTTTAGGCTTTAAATACCTACTCTATTTATTAGTCGATGTCAATAAAACTTGGTGGATATTACCGTATCTAAAAGGTGCATTGAAAATCAACAAGTTCAGCGAAACATGGAGGCAAAATCAGCTTAGCCATACCAAGATGGTGGCGATTGGAAAACGATTTTCCGTTGCCATCTGGGTCTGGCTGAACGAATTGTTTTGATTTTTGGTAGACATGTTCCCATACATACCAATATCGAGCTGCCCCCCCCCCTCCAAAAGAGCACTTGTTGTTTCAACGTTCCCCGTTTTATGAAATGTTCTAGAAATACCGCTTGTGGTCATGCAGGGGCTCTGTTCTAAGGAACTGTAGGCTACAGATAGGCACTTGGATAAGCAAGGCACGTGTGAATGGAGGTAACAAGAACAGACAGATAGAAGAAGGGAGAGAACTGAGAAGATCGTGCTCCAGAAGTATAGCCGAGGCAGTGGTAGCAGTAAAGGTAAATAGGAAGACTTTAGTCGGCAGTTGTTGAGGTTTATACCGCGGTAGTTCCGAGTTGCTCGTTAAACAACGTCTTTACTGCCACAATTAACGCCTAACTGTCGGATATCCGCTTTATGCGCTAGGCGAGAAGCCAACTTCCAGCATACCTTCAGTTTTACAATCAATTCAATCTTTGTTTAGAACACTATTCAATAGGCTAGTAAATTCTGCTGGCATTAGGGAATAATTTAGTTTGCGCGAAGCCACAAGCGTTAACGTAAATATTAGTGAATTTTCTGTAAGGGGATAATTTACACCGAATGTCTCTTTGGGGTGGGGAGGAGGAAAATAGAACTGTATGTATGATTCAAATTAAATTTTACTTGTGTATGGCACCGTTCCTACAACGTGTACCTAAAACCCAATCAGACAGACCAAGATGGTGCACGTGTAGGGGTGGTGCCATAGATGTTTATAAATTATAAATGCAGTTTATACAAAATCCCATTTTTGGGGGTCAAATTCCCTCCTCTCCCAAAACTGTACTAGATTTTTGCTGTTCTATATGGCGATAGAATTAATAGCTCTAAATTCACTTCGAAAGGGTCAATGAAATTATAGGCGTAGAGTTAAAAATTAACAACTGTAGTTTTAACACATGACAATAAGTTTTACTTATGGCAAAACGTTAGGTTGATTTTTGGTTTAAATACGACGCCAACTTTTCATTTTACAAAAGTATACCACGTCTGTTTATCTCAGTGTCTATGTACACAATGAAATAACGTATTAAACATGGTAAATACAATTGAATAAACCGCTAGGTTTTGTTGAGAAAAGGCAATATTAAGTTGGAAGGTGGGAAAAAGCCGGGACTGATAATGCAAACAGGGTGAAACACAAGTGGGTCGGGACAACAAAAACGTCTGCTTCAAGGGGCCAAAACTGCGGCCGCCCAGCAAACCCTTCTGTCTAAACCCTGCCACCTGTTAACTCGCCCTCTGACTCTGTGTCTGGCTATTACATACAACCTTTAGTTTCACTGTATGGTTGGGCTTTGTTGTAGTACAAGTATGTAACTTAACGTGGTGCGATCACCAGTGACGCCAAACTATTCCGCCAGGGCTGCGCCACCTGTACTCTGCCTCTATACAGTGGTAGCAGCTTGAAGACTCGCCGCTCCGCGTGAACCGCACTACATTTTATATTCCAGGTCGGAAATGGCTATCAGTAAACAGACAGTAAACCCGACTGTACCACAGGCCGGGGGTCACATTGGAAATGATGACGCTGGTACCCTCGGGTTGGTTGCAGACGCCCTGCGGGCAAAACGTGGTGGTACGTGGTTCGATAATGGTGGTCGGCAGGTTAGTCATTTAGCAAGGAAGCTCACTCAGGCGTTGAGAAAACCACACCTACCAGGATGAAGATGTGAGCCCGGCACGTTGCCTCGGCCGCCTGCGTCAAAACCAATCCACAAAAAGGGCGACCCATTGATCCATTCAAAATTACCATCCAATGTCAATCTTGCCAGCCTTCAGCAAAGTGTTTTAAAGGTGTTTCTAGTTCGAATCGCGAACCTTTTTGAAATACACAAACGACTGGATGGTTTAGAAGAGCGCCTCTTCTACCCAACACTGAACGCGTCTTTGGGCACGGACTGAGTTCGTATTCGCTGCTCACTATTGAAGCATACTCTTGAGAGTACACCACACTGTAGCAGTGTAGCACCTGGCAAGCACAGTAGTAGGACAGTGACGTTAGTAGGTCGCTGCCTCGGTTGCATGTGCATGATTGTGCATTTCACTGCTGCTTAGTTGGCAACACTGAGTGTCTAACATCACCTCAACCTCAACACGCGCACCAGTGTACTGAGTGTTGGCTCCATCTCACTCTCCTATCCACAGACGAACATTTGTAAGCGACGGAATCACATTTGTAAATTGTAAGTATTTCGTCCCCATTCCAAAGCAAGAATACAAACTCATGTTAAATGCTCTGTGCGCAACAAATATCGATGTTAGACCGATCAAAGTAATCTCAGGGTATATAAACTATATATTTATCGAGAGGAATAAAATTTGGAAAATCACCACAACCAAGCCCCCCTTTTGCCCATCTAGCCTCCGGTGGGTTTCTATATTTCATAAATAAATAAATTTATTTGCGATTTACATACAATATATGTGTTGCATAACAAAACATAAAAAACAACATGTTGTAATTTATTCACACACAGCAGGCATGTTTACTTTACTTTGATTTGAGACACCGACCACTCTTAGAGGGTATTTTAAGGTGAATATGGGATGATGGGTGAGTGTGATGAGTGTTTTGATGGATGATGAGGTGTAGTCTTGTTACAAACTAGGGCCGACTGTTCTATTCATACGCACATTTACTCACTCCCTGGAAAAAGGTAAAATTATTGCTATTTGGATTCGATTGGTTTATTTGGTTTAGAAACTCAGCTATATCGTAAAATGCATGAGTTACTAAATAATTCTTTAATCGCGCTTTGAACAAATTTTGGTTATTTTCCAACTTTATATCCACTGGCAATGAATTAAAGAATTTTGCACCAATTTGAGAAGGTAATTTACTAAATAATTTTGTTCTATGTTGCTGAACACGAAAACCGTTTCTGGTCTCATTTTATACTCGTGTATGGAGCTCCCTTTCAAAGGCAAACTCTTAAAGGGGCAATACAGAATAGTCTCAAAAATGTAAATGCTTAAAAGAGTCATTGGACCTAGACATTTAAAAGTTGCTCTAAAACTTAAACGCCAAAATTCTAATTGCATTTTTTGTAACATAAAACACGTTCAAAATGTGTGCGAGCACTACTTCCCCAAAACATAATTCCTAATAATTTATAACACCGTATCGTAAATCCTTACAAAATAAATGTGGTAATCGCCAAGTCGTGTATGATAAAGGTTCAAATTTCCTCGAAAGCGACGATCTTGATGTTAACTTTCAGGTCGGTGGAGCACTTATTCAAGCACATGTGAATAAGCACATCTTCTAGTAAACCAAAGTGTACTATATATTATTCTAGTTTTTGAAACTAAAGGAATTGTAATACTAAAAACTAAACAATCTCTGCGTGTTGACACGAGTCTCGAGGCCAGGCATGACTCGGGCCGGACAGCTGTGTGCCGGCTCCGTCTGTGTGTTTGTGTGTGAGTCGCTTATTGATTGTAGAGGCACGTGCCTTATCAGTGACTGATAACAAGTTCACCCAGCCGACAATTGTCAATACGCCGTGTCTGAGTGCCACGAGCCTTGATAGTTCGACTGAGTTGTGGATTTAAAATCACAAAATCACAACCAACGTAATTTGCTTGAAGAGTTTGTTGACGATGTGAGTTTTTGAGTTGGAACTATCGTTGCGGACGTTTTCAATCGTTAGTGAACGAGACGAACACAACGTTTCGGGATCTGCCAGTGACAGCTGACCACTGACGGACACTTCTGCAGTCGACTGTCACTGGCCGTGGACGTGTTTAATTTCTTTAGTCGCTGGTTGATTAGCACGTGTTTGTGCTTGTTGTATTGTTTTATATACTTTTTTAATTTTATTTTTTGCTACAGAAACACACACCCATAAATATAAATGTTGGTTGTTAGTGTTAGACTGGTCAGCTTACACTGGTTAGCTCATGTTCTAATGTCGTGGGTTATATTTTAGGTTTCTGACTCAGGATTGGAGATCCCGAAATGTCGTGTTATTCTTGTACTCTAACAATAAAGCTGTGCGCATATTTCAAACTCAGAAATCCTATAAAATAGTTTTCTATCATCTCCGTCAAATCCTATAAAAACGTTGAGGGTTGTAACATTCCCTGGATGTTTCTATGTGAAAGCATCATCGTCAGACGTGCATACATTCGAAACCCTCTTAACGTCATTCAGCCGCAAACTTCAAACAAAGAAAACAACACATGCAGTATTTTTAGTGTGGTCATGTGATCCATCAACGATTCGTATTTCATGTTTTTCTAAAATAATTTTCTTAGAAATTTAAGTAGGCCTTCTCGTACAAGAGACAACAGCTGTCTGATTAATTTAAAAGACAATTATTCGACCTTTTCAGCCATTTAAGGAGAAAACTAAACCCTACAAACTTTTCAGTCACTTCATAAGAAAGCCCCACGCCCCAAAGAAATTTTTTCTCGCGAAATGGCTGAAAAGTTTGCATTATAGTCTGGAATATGTCATCAAGAATCCTTTAAAAATTGTTTGGTCACATTTATCACCGTCAGTGGTCGGTCACATTAATTTCAGACAACCACAGATTAGTAGATTTATTACTCGATTATGTCGATTAAGTGATTGTTGCATTGGCGAATATGCTCGTTATGCCCAGTTGTTAGCAGACTGATGTAAAGCACTTAGTAACTTCAATCTACTCTGCGGTCGGAACGCGATTGCAGCTGTTCATTATTTCCCTTCAAGCCTAACTACTTTTAAATTGAGTTAACCTTTTCTTTATACAGTATATGGACCTTGTTAAGTGTCGCTTAAGTGAATAACCTTTCTCTTCCGAAGTGGTAAATTACTGCAGATCACTTTAATGTGATGACACTGATTGTTTTTGTAACCTTGTGAATTGGGGTTTAAAACATATTTAATCTGATTGTGTGAAATGGTTAAGTTTTTATGTAGTAAGTTCAACTATTACCAACCGTAAAAATGTAAAAAAGGCTCCACAAGGCACATAAAGCAAATAATTACCAAATCTACGCTGATAAACATTGAGAACGGCTAGTTTTTTTGTTTTAAATCTTAGAAATAAAATAAGTGAGAAAGAGGAAAAAAAACAACTAATAAAGAACAAAAAATAAGATTGGTTGTATTTACTCCATGCTTTAATGAAAAAGACTATTATGTTTCAGGTTTTTAGAACATAAACTTTGTGACAAGGCTTAGGCTTACTCAAAATTCATTTTTACATTAAATCAAAACAATTATTGCACACACAAAATTTGCTGGAGCATATTACTCGCAACATACGTGGTAGAAACAATAGACTCACATGCCATGAAAAATAAAATATCGTTGAAACTCGTATTTAATAATTTCTAATGTTTATATTTATCATTTCATTCTAGCACATAAGAGTGAACCCATTTAATTCTCTATCTTTCAATTACGTTTAATACCTTATACGGTATGTGCTACAAGTGTGTATCCGTATTCCTTTTATTAAATTATCAGCCAAATATATTTAAATATATTGGCTATGTACACACTTTACACACCGAGGCCTACATATCAGAACTTTTTACACACATCAGGCTGTGATATTGAAGTGTGTGAGTATAGTGTATGTATATATATATAGAAGGGATTGGTTGATAGCACGGCTGATAAGGTGTCAAGAGCTGAGACGTGTTATCACAAGGACACGCAGAGATGTGGCTATGTACACACTTTACACACCGAGGCCTACATATCAGAACTGTTTACACACATCGGGCTGTGATATTGAAGTGTGTGAGTATAGTGTATGTGTATATATAGAAGGGATTGGTTGATAGCACGGCTGATAAGGTGTCAAGAGCTGAGACGTGTTATCACAAGGACACGCAGAGATGTGGCTATGTACACACTTTACACACCGAGGCCTACATATCAGAACTGTTTACACACATCGGGCTGTGATATTGAAGTGTGTGAGTATAGTGTATGTGTATATATAGAAGGGATTGGTTGATAGCATGGCTGATAAGGTGTCAAGAGCTGAGACGTGTTATCACAAGGACACGCAGAGATGTGGCTATGTACACACTTTACACACCGAGGCCTACATATCAGAACTGTTTACACACATCGGGCTGTGATATTGAAGTGTGTGAGTATAGTGTATGTGTATATATAGAAGGGATTGGTTGATAGCATGGCTGATAAGGTGTCAAGAGCTGAGACGTGTTATCACAAGGACACGCAGAGATGTGGCTATGTACACACTTTACACACCGAGGCCTACATATCAGAACTGTTTACACACATCGGGCTGTGATATTGAAGTGAGTATAGTGTATGTGTATATATAGAAGGGATTGGTTGATAGCATGGCTGATAAGGTGTCAAGAGCTGAGACGTGTTATCACAAGGACACGCAGAGATGTGGCTATGTACACACACACACCGAGGCCTACATATCAGAACTGTTTACACACATCGGGCTGTGATATTGAAGTGTGTGAGTATAGTGTATGTGTATATATAGAAGGGATTGGTTGATAGCATGGCTGATAAGGTGTCAAGAGCTGAGACGTGTTATCACAAGGACACGCAGAGATGTTGTACACACTTTACACACCGAGGCCTACATATCAGAACTGTTTACACATCGGGCTGTGATATTGAAGTGTGTGAGTATAGTGTATGTATATATAGAAGGGATTGGTTGATAGCATGGCTGATAAGGTGTCAAGAGCTGAGACGTGTTATCACAAGGACACGCAGAGATGTGGCTATGTACACACTTTACACACCGAGGCCTACATATCAGAACTGTTTACACACATCGGGCTGTGATATTGAAGTGTGTGGTATAGTGTATGTGTATATATAGAAGGGATTGGTTGATAGCACGGCTGATAAGGTGTCAAGAGCTGAGACGTGTTATCACAAGGACACGCAGAGATGTGGCTATGTACACTTTACACACCGAGGCCTACATATCAGAACTGTTTACACACATCGGGCTGTGATATTGAAGTGTGTGAGTATAGTATGTGTATATATAGAAGGGATTGGTTGATAGCATGGCTGATAAGGTGTCAAGAGCTGAGACGTGTTATCACAAGGACACGCAGAGATGTGGCTATGTACACTTACACACCGAGGCCTACATATCAGAACTGTTTACACACATCGGGCTGTGATATTGAAGTGTGTGAGTATAGTGTATGTGTATATATAGAAGGGATTGGTTGATAGCACGGCTGATAAGGTGTCAAGAGCTGAGACGTGTTATCACAAGGACACGCAGAGATGTGGCTATGTACACACTTTACACACCGAGGCCTACATATCAGAACTGTTTACACTTATCGGGCTGTTTACACTACACACGACCGTTCGTCACACAGTGACACTCGTGAGTGACACTTAAGTGTGTGGGTATACGAGCAGTGCATATGTAGAGGGGTTTTTCAAATAGGGTGTCCAGTTATTACGGTATCAAACTTCATCAGATGATTTTTCAGTCAAAATAAACGAAGAATTTCCACTGAGTTCTAAGAGATTGCAACTGAGGGTATGTGAGAAACTTACGAGAGCACCGCTGGAGGAGCCTCTGTGGAGTGGATGAGAGGTGAGACACAAGTTGAGACTTGTCATACGTCAATTTGACCTACGATTCCCATCTGGGGTTAATGAATATTCTCTTCGGATCTGTGAGAAGAGTTTGATTATCGGCTAGACTTTTGCCGAACAGTCATGGGTGGAAATATTGGGTATTTATAAAAATGCACCAAGGGAGGCAAACTTTTAAATGTGCTCTTTTTACCAGTATTAGGTTAGGTAAACATAAGTAATAATTAATAAATTAGAGTTCTTTAAAATGAAGACATTCTTTTTGAATAACCTTAACAACTGCAAGCAGTCAATTATGGTATAACCTTAAACTGTACACTCTACAAAGGAATACAAACATAACAAAAAAAATCGTATTAAAAAAAATGTTTACTTTCGGTTTTAAAATGAAGTCATATTAAACAAGCTTAATATCACAATATCCTTAAACTTTATAGTAAATACACAAGTAAAACAAAACTTGGCTTATGATTACGTAAACATTTGTTGTGCTGCGATAAACACTAACGGGCAAATACATTTTTCCTAAGTGCGCCCTTCAATTTTTATGTTTCTAAAATGTTTCCTAAGCGTAGCTTTTAAGGAACAAAATTGAAAGACTAGAGCGGTTAAATTTTTAATAGACAGACATGATCACCAATTATAACTCCACACAAAACACTCATACCGAATAAAGATTTTCTTTCAAACCTTAACTCATCAGACATTTAGTCTTCCTCTTTAAACCCCATCATTGAGGAATACACACCGCCTAGCAGATGTTGCCTTGTGCAGTAGCGTGGGTAGGCGGCAAAGGTTAAAGCTGTTAAAATAGAAGAGTCCTTAACGCTTCGAGGCAACTACTAATTAACCCATTATATTCTAGTTCTTGTATAACGTCTCTGTACGAACTCAGAGAGAGAAGTTGAATATTTCTTGACGTATAATGGTTATACATTTACTTTTGTCAATCAGTTCCAGAGGTTAATTTAAATAGGACATGGGTTAGTACTGTATGGGCAACTTTAGAGAAGATTGACGAGGGTAGACATCAAATCATTATCAATTCTGTCATGAATCAGTGAGGCAAAACAACACAATTGTTTAGACTTGTTTTTCTAATAAACAAGTTTTATCGACCATTTATTTCAGTCATTTCATACAAGGTGAGTTTTAAATGCAATTTTAACTTTTGAAAGAGGAAAGATTTTGAAAACCCCTCCCGGGGAATGTTTTTATAGGATCCTGAAGTTTTTTGATGTACTTTGCGCAACCCACCCTTCAACCAAAAACTGGGAGATGTTCTAAATTTTTAAATACCCCACCCCTTGTGGCACCAGTTGACACAAATGCAACGACGCAAAGGAGAACGTTTTATCTCAACTTTTTTTTTGATATACCGTACTCATTTAAATATTATAAGCAATAAGGTTTAAAATGCCACATTTTACATACAATTTATTTTGACTGACAAATCTTGATTCGAAATCCTCTAAGGAACGTCACACAACCCTGTAAAAATCAAAACTCTTAGAAATGTATGTTGAAGACAAATTTGTCCGTCAAAATAAATTGCATGTGGAATGTGGCATTTTAAAACTGATTCCTTATAATCTTGTAATGGGTATAACAAAGAAAAAAAACGAGTTGAGATAAAAAACTTTGCGTTGTTAAATTTGTGATGAAATCCCTTTTCTTTTGAACTTCCACAAGGAGGGTGGGTTTGTATTGCCTTACTCCCTCCCTCCCCACACTGGTTTTGAGTAAGACGTGGGTGACGCAAACTACGTCAAAACAAACATCAAAATCCTATAAAAAAACCTTCATCATAGGGGTGTTCAAAATCTTTCCTTTTTAAAAAAGGTGAGGGAAGAGGGACATTTAAAACTCACCTTGTATATCTTATCCTTAGAAACGTGTCGTTTCCGAAGGGAAATTTGAGGTCAAGGAATCACTCACGAAACCAGAGGCAAGAACTACCGGAATAGGAAACATAGAACGGTAGTTTCAGATCATTTGCCATTATTGTTGAGTTTGATTCGTCAAATCTTAAAAATTATAATAATTCAACTCTTAATATCGGCCAAAGATAACACTATTATTTCATCGAGGAACAATAGTATTCTAGAAGGCACTACAGAGCAAACTCACTTGTATTAGAACACCTCGTTGTAATCATTCATCAAAACATCATTGAGGAATACATGCACCGCCTAGCAGATGTTGTATATATACAGAAGATTGGTGGTAGGCGGCAAGTGTTAAAGCTGTTAAAATAGAGAGATGTCCTTAACACTTTCGAGGCAACATATCAGAATTAACCCATGTATATTCTAGTTCTTGTATAACGTCTCTGTACTAGAACGCAGAGAGAGAAGTTGAATATTTCTTGGACGTATAATGGCTATTGTACATTTACCTTTGTAAATCAGTTCAAAAGGTTACATTTAAATAGGACATGGGTTGATACTGTATGGGTTAACTTTAGAGAAGATTGACGAGGGTAGACATCAAACCATTATCAATTATGTCATGAATTAGTGAGGCAACAACAACACACAAGTGTTAGACACATTTTTATTTTCTAATAAAAGTGTGTCCGACCATTAACTCGAAGTCATTTTATACAAGGTGGTTTTATACGTTCCCCAATTTTAACGTTTAAAAGGGAAAGCATTATTAGAAAATCCCTTCAGGGGAATGTTTTTATAGGTTCCTCAAGGTTGTTTTGGCGTATTTTGCGTAAGCCACATACAAAACTGGGGAGGGCCCTGAATTATTAAATATTAAATCCCCACTGTGGCACCTTGAAATAAATGGACTTGACACAAATGACGGCAAAAACAACATTTTATCTTAACTAGTTTTTGTAATACTCATTTAAATATTCAGGGTCAGGAAGCGAACTTATTTTACATACAATTCTATTTTGACTGACAAATTTCTTTTAAAAATCTTCTGACAGAAACGTCTCAGGTCTGTGAAAACAAAAATCCCTTAGAAAATTTTAAAGATAAAATTGCCAGTCAAAAATAAATTGTATGTAAAATGTGGCATTGTAAACATGATTGATTTATATAATCTTGTAATGGGTAGCCTATAACAGAGAAAAAAAAACGAGTTGAGATCAAAAAAACTTTGCGTCGTTAAATTTGTGATGAAATCCCTTTCTTTGCACTTCCAATAAGGAGGGTGGTTTGTATTTTCCCTTCCTCCTCCTCCCCACACCACACTGGTTTTTGAGTGGGAGGTGGGTGACGCAAACTACGTCAAAACAAACATTAGGATCCTATAAAAACATTTCCAAAGGATTTTCAAATGTTTCCTTTTGAAAAGTAAAGGGGGGCAGCCTTGTATATCTTATCCTTAGAAACGTCGTTTCGAAGGGAAATTTGAGGTCAAGGATATACACTCACGAAACCAGAGGCAAGAACTACCGGAATAGGAAACATAGAACGGTAGTTTCAGATTATTTGCCATTATTGTTGAGTTTAATTCGTCAAATCTTAAAAATTATAATAATTCAACTCTTAATATCGGCCAAAACACTATTATTTCATCGAGGAACAATAATGTCTAGAAGGCACTACAAGCAAACCGTATTAGAACACCCTGTTGTAATCGTTCTGCTGCCCTAGCACATAGACTAATCAATGGCAAAACCTTTGACAATATTCAGTGGATAGTGATTGGTCTGAAAGCATAGCTTATACTGAGATCAATGTAGTCTACTAAATGAAGTACTTCAACTATCTAACCGTAATACACTTTGGGTAATTATTATTTATCAGTAATAAACTATTGTGGACGTTTTCAATCGTTGGTGAGCAAGATGATCACTAACGATGGAAAATCGAAGATCGTCAGAGAGCAAGAACGATGGAAGATGTCCGCAATAATAGTTTAAACTCTGGAATTCTCCCATCGTCAACAACAAATTTTAAACAAAGTATTATTTATCATATTTAACGTGTTAATTATTAGATCTAAGGATTGACTAAATATTGTTCAAGGCAATGAGAGCCAATAAACCGTATCCTACTTTGGTACCTCCGTGTACGGTTGGGTGTTGTATTTAATAACAATCTATTTAAATGTTTAAAAAAGAATGTGATTACCTAGCAAATAACAACTGTGTTTTCTCGTGTTACAAGGTAGTTTTTCTACAAATAAAAAAACTGCAAATCCGGCTTCCAGTTTGCTCAAAACAATATAATGACCTTTCATTTAAAAGTTTAAACTTCACAGTAAAACTATTTATAGTGGCGGTATTTGTTGGACTTCAAACCTCTGCATCGTCACTTTTTCCCGCCCTTACCACGCAGCCTCAAAGGACATCAGAGAAAGCCCATTCGTCCGCCCAAGGAACACACGATACCACGCACCTAATAACTGGCTAAACAACGGGACATCTTTCAACCGATGCGGCCTAACTGTCAAACCAAGCGCTTGCAGGGACTTACGGCGGCCAGTTTTTCACCTTTCAAAATATTTTGTACATTAAACAACATGATGTATTTGAAAACTAGAGCAGATTTCCGACACGTGTATGGAGCACGATTTCTCATAAGTTGTTCAATATTTTCACAAATAAAATTTTAAATTTACACTTTAAACGCATAATTTTGAAAGAACGCGTGTCAGAAAACCTCTCTAGTTCCAAATATATCACGTTTATCAATATAAAACTTATTTCGTAAGGTGAAAAACATGCCGCCGTAAACCCTTGTATTAAAGCGTCGCCGCTTAGCTAAGGCGAACCCTTAACAGTAATTACCTCAACAAACTGTCTTTTAATCCAGTTTCGGAACCAGCGACTTGCTCAACTCACTGCCAAGTAATTGTTCAGATTCACAGCGTCATTTGTCTCGGCCGAACACAAAGTGTTGTGTAACCAAATGACTTAATCAGATCATTAGAGGAAACGCGTTGTTTATTCAGAGGGCGCCTTTGTTTACATTCATCAGCCGGTTTGTTTACATTTATCATGCCCTGTTTGCTTCCCGGCATGACAATTAGGCGACACAACTCATCGCGACACAGCGAGCTCTATATCTAGCTTCACTACAGGACTATTTACTATCGAATTGTTTAGGAAAAATGAGATACGCATGCGGTCAGCATGGTAGACCCAGACCCAGGACCCTAAAATGATAACGTCATACACGAGGCCGAGCTGAGGCTCCTCGTAATAAAACATGAAAAGCTGAGCAGCTACGTGACGGCCTGGTTTCATTTATTTTGTCATTTGGGTTTTTTATCTTCGTCTAATAAAAGGAAAGACCCAATGAGCAATTGCTAATACAAGAAGCGGCCGTACAATAAGAATTAAAAAAAAACAAGCAGTAGTTCGTAAAACTTGAAACGATACCTTTAGTAAAATTCACACTCCTTTACAGCCAACCATAGTTTTTGGGTTACTATAACTGTATAACGTCAAAGAATAACAAAGGGACGACCAGAGCGCGGGTTCGATCCCCGCAGTCATCACTTACAATTTGTAAAGTGACTATACTGTGACGCTAGGTAAAGATCAAGGTTGAGTTATAGAGAAGACTTCTTAGTTTTAACTTCGTCTAGCTTTCTTTCATACTATTCCTCAAAACAGCTAATCAATAGCGACTGTAACCTAGTTCTTCCGGTTCACACCGCGTCCAAACTTCATAATTAGGTTTAGATATTTCGGCCTCGCTGTGGAGTACCAGCTTCAGTCACTGATTGGCTGAGACTAATCTTTTTAGCCAACCAGTGACTGAAGATGGTCAACAAACTATATCAACAATACGAACGCAGTGTTAACGGAACTAGATTATAGTTGTGACACCGGCCACGAAAGCTCGAGAGTTAAATAGCGACTGTCTAACATCCACAGTATCTGAGGTCTTCTCTCACGACAAATGTACCAAATATAGACACCTCTGATTGGTAAAGCGTGCTGATATCTCGGTTCGTCGAAATAACGAGACAGATGGACGGGGTCGGAGACAGTCTGGCCACTTTCCCGTCCTAGATACTGTCGTCATTACGCAACCAGGCCGACCGACTCTTAATGTAATTTACATACGGGTCTTAGTCACGGACAAGGAGTCAGGACATATGGTGAGCTCAGGCCGGCCACATATGGGAGCATGAATGTCAGTACTGTCTCAAGCTGAAGAAAAATAATAACTGAAAGATCTGCTTCAGCCCACAGGAGGTTTAGAGCGGTGGGTTTAGAATTACCAACGGGGTTGCACTGTTTCCTCTCTACCTATAAGCGCAACCAAGGAAAAAACATCAAGTTGACAAAACTCTTCCAATATTCTCTCGGTGATAGAATGCACCTTGAAGATTACGTAAGAAGATTGTAGGTCAGAGGGGACTTGACCTTGTGTTGTGTGCTATCTTTGAAAGGAGCTCAGAGCAAAGCAATGCACTGCGCAATTACACTGCATTCCTCTCGACTGCACCCACACTCGCACAGTGCACTTCACGGCTCACTTCACGGCGCACTTCACGGCCCTCTAAGGTCACTTCACGCTTAGTGGAGCTTCAAATTATGAGTTACAAAAGTGTTTTTCGCTAATTGACCCAGGGAAAGCACATTTGAATAAAACTGCAACTTTACAAAGCGCATGTCACACAGAAACTTCTCAAATTGGTGATACGATTTTTGGATGAAGTTGAAATACAATTTTAATTGTTCTTGTGACGCAAAACAATTGAGATTAATACCTACACGGTCCAGTTTACATCATGCTTGTGACGTTACACACTTTAATCCCGTCCTTCACAGTGAGATTACTTAATGTTTGAGATGCTTTAATCTTAGATTAACACCTACACAGTTCTGTTTACACAGGGCTTGTGGCGGTCCAAACTTACATTTCAGAATAATTTCATGTTCGTTACTTTTTAGATTTTCAGAATCAATTCGCAATGAAAAAAACACTAAACAAGAAACTTATCAAGATGGATTCTATCTTAATAAATAGCTGAGTTATGGCTTCTGCTTTAGCTATTACGTATTTTACGTTTTTATTAGAGCTAATGCCAATGGGGTCTCTTTTAAAGTTATTTGGCCTAGGATTAACACCTGCATAAATGACGCTTTAACTCCACAAACTTGCTTTCTCGTGGACAGTGCAGTACTGTAGTTTACTGTTTACCTCATATTTATTGAATTGTTAAGTAAGATATTGTACATCTCTACCCTTACACAGGGCTGTAGCCAGGATTTTCATGCCCCCGGGCAGACAGTGACAATTGTAGACCAACCCCACAGTACTCTTAACTAAAATGAACCTTGGCGGGGCACTGTTGTAGCTCTCCCTCTGTGCTAATAGTTTTGTTATTCTGATTGCAAATAATAACCCCAAAATATCTCAATTGAATTTGATTCTGCACAGACATGTTTTGTTTATCCAGTTGCAGTTTGGTTCTTTAAGTTTTTCGTTGTTTTTCCAGGCAAGTTTTCTACAAAAAATGTATTTTTCTCAATAGAAAAGAAAACCCCTGTTGCTTTTGGTTGGTCGGCTTACGCTCAGCTCTAATGTTTTGTGTTATGTTTAGTTTGCTTTTCACTGGAAGACCTAATCAGATTGCAGATGGGAAATATCCCCAGTAATATTTCAACCTATATAGTCTGAGTTCACCTTATATGGACTCACACATCACGTTCAGGAGGTCCTAGGACTGAACCTTGCGGCAGTTAAATTGAGAAATTTCGGATGTCTCTTACTGAAGAAAACGCCAAAGCGGAATGATTATGTTGCTCCTCCTTTCACAGTTTTTGATGCGGTGATACAGACACAGTTAATATTTGTCAAATATAACTAACCATATTAATATTTAGCAGGTTGCAATAATACTATGTATCTACTACCGTCAAGCAAGCGATCTTGTCGATCTACTCCAAGCCGAATGGAGTTATGGTGTGATTGTGAACATAATCATACCTGATTTGATCCGAGGCAACGCCAATGCGAGGACCAAGATGCAAAAAACAGGTCTACAAAAAGAGGCCATGTTGAAGTGTAGAATTAGCAGTTCCGATGACGTCACAATGTTTACACGCGCGCTTCAGGTGTCAACAAAATGGCGGCGTTGAGGACACCGGCATAGCTGACGGTCAGCACACAACACAATCACTGAACACTATCACCACCGCTTCTAGCACTTGTTTACATCTTTTCCTCACGCTCACGAGATGACAGCTGTGTACGCACTGTGAACAACAGATGTGAGCGTATCTCCGATCTCGCGACAGAACAACAACGATACACTAGGTGACAACAGACAACTCTCGGTCTCGCACTCGACTGACGGACGCCGAGCACGGCACGGAGCAGCCAGCTGGTTCTGGCCCAGGTGCGGTGGAGGGGGAAACTGTAGAGGTGGGAGCGGAGCGAGTCAGCTGGCCTCAGCCAACAAATAGTCAGTGTCAAGTTCAATGCCGTTGTGCTGCAAGTTGTTAATGATCATCTGGAAATAGACTTTGTTCAATCCCGCCTCCACGGCGAGCGTCTGACGCAAAGGCGATTTATTGTTTTCTAAACACCGCCCCGCAAGGCCAATACGTGTTTGGAAAACAACTTCGTATGAAGTTCTCAACGTACAGTGTCAGTGTGTAGACCAGATGGTATTTAGACTAACTTTTAGTAATCTTTCATGTTTGTAATTTGAGGAAATTTTTCAAATGTTGCCCGACTTAGGTACTGATGTCGGCATATTACAGGCTGAAACAACCCACATCTTTCCTCCGGACTGGCTTTGTTGGGAGGTTGCTCAAACACAATTTTTTCCAGACTGTTCATTCTGCAAAAAATAAACAAACATCCAGTTCGAAGCCTGGGAATTGTGATCATGGAGAAGCTTCATTGGAGGGTCGTCCAGGCCAGTACTCCAAAAGTTCAGATGATTCTTTGATATTTTGATTTGAGACACCGACCTCTCCTACAGGACTGGTGCATATGACATAAATGGGTGGATAGGTGTTTTGTTGGATGGTGGGTTTTGAATGTAGTCTTGTTACAAACCTTGTTCGACTCATATTCGACGTAATCTCACTCCAATGGTAACATTATAGTGCTGGTATATTCTAGTATTGGTGACCGGTTTCATCCAATCTGTGACTGAAGATGGTAATCCACAGCGAGACCGACATATCACAGGCTAATTATTATGATGTTTTGACTTGGTGTGAACCGGAAGAATTAGAGTATAGTTGTGACACCGGCCGCGAAAGCCAAAGAGTTAACTTTATTGTGCTGACATTTAAAACTGTTTAAACTTTGTTCAAAATGTTATTGCTCAAAATGAAGAATGTGATATTTGTGTTATTAAATCACAAACGTCTTATATCTTTACTTAACTTACTGTAAATACCGTCTAGATTTTAGAAACATCATTTTCTTAGGTTAATGCGATTTTATAAGAGGTCTTACATCTTTACTTAACTAACTGTTGATACTACCTCTAGATTTTAGAAACGTCTTTTTCTTAGGTAAATGCGGTTTTATAAGAGGTATACAATACAAACACTCCAATGAAAACTCTAGAAGATTCTGGCTCGCTACCGCTGTGAGTACGCGCTTACCAAAACATTGGCGCTGGTGATGCAATCTTTTCTTTTTTAGATATGAGTACTTTCGTTACAGAAGAAACCAAACACAAAAGTAACATTACAAGCAAATAAAGATAAAAGTAATAAACAAGTGACTCATTGCCGCATTCCACTGTTTTAGATAACGAAACAATGCTGGTGTCTCAAGCACTCTTGGAAATGTTACACGGATTCTTACTTAACTTGGAATTGCGCAGTTCCTGGCTCTTTGTTTCCCAAATTTTATATCTTTATTTTCTTTGTGCCAGATTTAACGGTGTATTTCATTAGACACTGGGACAATGCTTTTCGTTTTAAATTCATTCATACTTAATGTTGCCCAGTTTATGATTGCTTTAAAGGTTGACACTGGGATTATTATACGAAAGGGAAGCTTAGAAGGGTTGCATGTTGCCTGGAAGTTAGCTTTACTAAATACAAGCTACTTTGGCACTAAATTTTATTTTTAAATACTTAGGGATTTTAAAATAAAGACAGAAGGGGGAAATACTTCATAACTGTAATTACACTTTGCCATTTCGCTCCTTCAACTTTAATGCTTGTGCCAATAGATTCCTCTCGTGAAAATTGTATAAAACATTTTATTTTTAAATACTTAGGATTTTAAAATAAAGACAGAAGGGGAAATACTTCATAACTGACACATTGTCATTTCGCTCCTTCAACTTTAATGCTTGTGCCAATAGATTCCTCTCGTGAAAATTGTATAAAACATTTTATTTTTAAATACTTAGGGATTTTAAAATAAAGACAGAAGGGGAAATACTTCATAACTGACACTTTGTCATTTCGCTCCTTCAACTTTAATGCTTGTGCCAATAGATTCATATAAAACATTTTATTTTTAAATACTTAGGGATTTTAAAAGAAAAGACAGAAGGGAAAAACTTCATAACTGACACTTTGTCATTTCGCTCCTTCAACTTTAATGCTTGTTATAATAGATTTCTCGTGAAAATTGTATAAAACATTTTTTATTTTTTTTTTTTAAATACTTAGGGATTTTAAAATAAAGAGACAGAAGGAAATACTTCATAACTGACACTTTGTCATTTCGCTCCTTCAACTTTAATGCTTGTGCCAATAGATTCCTCTCGTGAGAAAATTGTATAAAACATTTTATTTTTAAATACTTAGGGATTTTAAAATAAAGACAGAAGGGGAAATACTTCCGCTGACACTTTTCATTTAAGCTCTTCCAACTTTAATGCTTGTGCCAATAGATTCCTCTCGTGAGAAAATTGTATAAAACATTTTATTTTTAAATACTTAGGGATTTTAAAATAAAGACAGAAGGGGAAATACTTCCGCTGACACTTTTCATTTAAGCTCTTCCAACTTTAATGCTTGTGCCAATAGATTCCTCTCGTGAAAATTGTATAAAACATTTTATTTTTAAATACTTAGGATTTTAAAAAATAAAGACAGAAGGGGATACTTCATAACTGACACTTTGTCATTTCGCTCCTTCAACTTTAATGTTGTGCCAATAGATTCCTCTCGTGAATTGTATAAAACATGCCTCTTGCTGTTGACATCTGATAAACTCAGTGTAAGAACAATTATTTTACCCATCTAAATTAGAAAAACAACTGTTTACATTACAATTTCCTTATTATTGTGGACATTTTTCACAGGAAGAGCCCACCGCTTATAAGTTATGACGAACTTTGGCAACTTACCTCAGACAAACTAAAAACACAAAACTAGTCACTTGCGACGGGTCAGCTAACACGTAATCTATTTATGAAGCAACCTAAAATATTATTAAAAATCGCGTTTTAGGCAACTAATTGAAACTTTTGTTACAGTGTCACAAAATCACAAAGTTCTACGCGAGGAGAGCTGGCCGGATAAAAAGTACTGGCAGGTGCCCTCCCTCGAATACAATGTCCTGCAACAAAAGCTAGGCAAACTGAACCTTTCTCATAACATGCACCAGATTCCGTACACTGCTTGCAAGACTTTAGACGAACTCTACGGGTAGAAATCTTTGGCAGAGAACTATTTGAAAATTCGTCATCAGCCGTCCGCAAATCAGTAATGCAGTTTTTAGTGGTCTAAGATTGACAACTATTCGAGTCACAATTAGAAGCCAAATTGTCATTTCGTGTCCGGAAATGAGGCCAGCTCAACTCTAGAAAGAGTGTCTGATGAACGTCATTTCCGGTAACTAAAGGTGATCGAATTACTCATTCGCGATCATAACGTTGGGAATGTCTGAGACAGCTGTTAGGCCTACACATTTCTTCTGAAGGAGGAAACATCAGCACTTTACAACCGTGCTGGCGAACACAGAACATTGTTGCAACGTTCTGATGAAAATACAACACAAAGACTGACTGAATTTTCTCATGTACTTAGGTTATTTGTTTACCAACAAACAGATAGACCTGTGGAGCATTTAAACGGTCTGCCACTTTAGTCCTTTAGCTTTTTGTCGTATTTCGCCTCCTTCAATATTCCAAACTTGCCATTTTCCATGTATTTTCTTTAGGACTAAGAATCATCTTTTCTTTTTAAAGAGATACACTCAGTTCTTATACTTAACAATTAAAAGATTAGGATTTACCATAAATAATCTTAGTAAATAATTTTTTCCAATAGATACTAACAGTTTTTTAAGTGGGCTTTTAAATAGAGCCAAAGTATATTGTTATAAATTTAGTAATATGTAAATATCCTCCCTCATAGGTAATATTACCTGTGTGAGGAAGGGTTTGCCAGTCTCTATAAGGATGTATACAATTTCGGTAGTGATTTTTTTTGCAAAGGTTTCTAATGGTATAATTTATCTAAAATTTGTATTTAATAGTAAATAAATAAATAACTTTATTTGTAGTGTACAGTAAATATGTTGCAAAAGCATAAAATAATAATTGTAATTCCACTCACACATACATTCTCACACGCACGCAGGCATGTCATTCTAACGTACATTCAATCACACCCTGGAAAAAAAGTTAAAATTGATTGATAGAAAGCTATTAGATTGATTGGTTCAAAACTAAGCGATATCATGAAATAAATGTGATACTAAATAATTCTTAAAACGAGCTTTGAAAATTTTTGGTTTTTTCCAATTTTACATTTACTGGCAATTAAACGATTTTGAACAAATTTGAAAAGGTAGTTTACTGAACAATTTTGTTCTATGTTGCTAAACACGAAACTCGTTTCTGATTCTCGTCTTATACTCGTGTATGGAGTTCTCTTGCAAGGATAAACTCTTAAAGCGGAAATACAGGACAGTCTTCAAAATATACAGGTATGTATATTTAATTATTTAGTGATATACAGGGTGAGTTTAAATATGTACCCCTAAACCAACCATGACTTTTGAAAAAGGTAATATTTTGAAAACCCCTTTGGGAAATGTTAATATCTTAAGGTATTTTACTAACTTTGCATCACCCTCCCCCCACCCAAAAACTGAGGGAAGGCCTCTCAAATTTTTAATCCAACCCCCTTGTGACACCTCAAAAGCAAGGGAATTTGTGTTGAAGTTCATTTTCTTTCAAACTCACCACGTATACAAAGCTATACTTATATGCTTTGCATTTTATAAATATGCCAACACAATACACCAAGAATATAAAGTAAGCCCTATCAGAAAGGTTATATTTTGAACGCTATGTTAACTATATGTCCACGAGTGTTTAGATGGAATGCGTTCCCCAGCTGAGAAAAACACTATCCTTCCAATTTAAATTGCCACACTGTTAAAAATGACTGAAGTAAAACGAGTGGTCTAGTAATTTTGAGGAAAGTGTAAATATTTAGATTGTCGACGCTCAGTTATAACCTTTCCGTGGAAACTCATTTCAACAAAAACAATAAACGTCACGATTACAGCTGCCATTCCTGGCTTCAAAATAAATTTACTCCCAAATTTTCCTTTAAAATTGAGAATCTCGTATTTGTTATGCCTTGTTTGCTCCACCCAACTTAGTTGGTCTAATAAAGAGTTTTAACATGTTTTATATTTTCACTACGACTATATTACGCATGAGTATATCTTGTTTTCCCAAGAAGAGTTTGATAAAAAATACGTCCTGGCAGTTTTATGTTTGTGACATATTTTTGATACGTGAATGACAGGCCTGGGTTCGACGGCCTAATGGACCTGTCAGATATCTAAGTGATTTCCCCTGTCTGTTTACAAAATCTTGTCATACTCGTTCCCAATCCGTCCAAACAGCTGATGTGTTTGGGTTTCATTACAGAGTCGGATAAGAACTTGAATACACTGTAGATGACAAGTGATGCACATTTCCACAGTGTTGATGTTCTACATATGTTTTAGTTGTTGGAAAAATTGCAAAACCATATGTGCCAAACAGGCTACAATATTTTGGGACATGGTGAAAAGGGATTTGGGTGGTAAAACACTGAAAATAATTACTTAACCCCAGTTATTTTAAAGTTATGTATTTTTGTGGGTTCTGCAGCAAGGTTTTAAACGGTATTTTCTTTCCGAAAAATCTAGTCAGTAATAGTTTTAAAGATATTTTAAAATTACCTACTATGATCTCATCCATTTAAAGTATGCAAAATGCTTATGAAAAAGCTGTGCAAAACAAAAATAAATACGTACGACCTCATATTACGTGATCTTTTACTCCAGGTTCTAATTCATACCTTAAAGAGTAAACGCATCTCAAATTTCATTGAAATCAGACCACTCAGTCCACTGTCCACTGCCCAAATCAAATATTTGTATATAACAATCTTAACAATCTTTATTACCGAACAATACAAAGTTGTATTGGTACATTACAATAACAAGAGAATCCAATTATATAAGCCACTAGCCTTATAATACTAATAATTTTAAAACATAATTTAATCTATAATATAACTATGAAAATTGTCCAGAATTTAAGTAGTAAGGAGTGCTCTAAAGTTCCTTCTTTACTATAAAAAATGTTGGATTCAAGATATTTTTAAATAATTTTGAATGTTGAAGAATTTTTGTATGTACGGGTAGTTTTTGAAACAATAATATCCTTGCTTGTGATGGTATAACCATCTATCTGCTTGTGAACTTTTAAATAATTCTAGTCTATGGTATTCAACTCTGTAGTTGTCTACCGATCGCGTACCATGATTATGAATTTCACTGATTGTTTTGTACTCGTACAAGGCGGCATTTATTGAGACAGAGCATGATAGTTTCGTAAATGAAAACTGGTGGAAAGGTAAGAATGTTTAGTCGTTTGAACGAATTTCGGCACGAATCTCTTAGATCAAGATTGTCTAGGATTATATAAAGTCTTGAAAAAAGCTTAAATCGAAGCTTATAAGGTCAGGATTGATGCTCGTTTCGTGGTCCCGGATGTAGTCTTACCATGATGCCGATGTCAATGGTTCGTTTTTCAAAAGGAAATCAGCTGATAAAACACTAAAATCCATTTTTAAATGATCGTACACCAACTAATATCTATCATACAGCCAAACCAACACACGGGATTGTAGTGTTATCCAAGCATATGATGCACTTTTAACAACCCTTGATTATGATTTAACAGCTGAAACAATTCCACATTGTTGCAGTTGCGGAAAACTGCAACTGCATCATCGATCTCAATAAGCCGCAGTTATTGGGCAATAACGCTGTTATTATCTACTAATTACTGAACATGCGGCTGTAGTTTAGATTCTGATATAGATTAAGTGTGTTGAAACGGTGCACTATTATTCATATTGTACCAACTATTAACCGTTTTATCGAAGTTCAATTTAATTGTTTAAGCTCTTAAAATTTGATTAGCATAGTTAGAAGTACGTTGATGAAACTACCGGTGTTTGGCATAGATGTAGTGCAATATCCTACACTTAAACTTATAAACAAATAAACTTATGAAAATTGGACCAACTAAAAAGCATTTTATGTAAGCTTGAATAGGTTACTCGAGAGGGTAGTTCATATAAAATTACGTGGCTATAAAAGTCACCCAATGATAGACTCTAAAAATATTATTGGTCGAAGCTCAATTCCATTGTTCAAAGCCATTGTTTCTACAGGGTGTTTCCTGGGAAACACATGTTTTTAGTAGTATATGGCAGGTAGTAGGGGGATTGTGAAAAGGAAGGTCGGGTAGTAAAATTTTCGTGAAATCCAAGTCTGTAAAACACATCATATGTAACAAAATAAATATTTTGTAAAGTTTTAAACTGTTTCTTTTGGAAAATCCAAGCGATTCCCAGAAAACAACCTGTGACTGGGCTCGGGCACTTTAGGAATAAAGAAGAAAAAATAGGTCTTTACGCAAGAGCTACATTTTGTAGATTAAATGAAGAGTCTTCAGAATCTGCTGAGGATATCTTTCTAGACTGCGATTCCCTAGGGATCAGAAGAAAGCTCTTGAAGGTCTTAAGGGACAGGAATTTTTGCAAATTGTCTTCCGCTACTATTTCTACGTCTGTAGGGTTAAACAAAGATAAACCAACAAGTTCCATTATCTCCTGTTTAAACTGATG
Organism: Matsumurasca onukii; assembly: GCA_018831715.1. Taxonomy (NCBI): domain Eukaryota; kingdom Metazoa; phylum Arthropoda; class Insecta; order Hemiptera; family Cicadellidae; genus Matsumurasca; species Matsumurasca onukii. The sequence goes on from CM032065.1 coordinate 14,211,542, forward strand.
AAGCTATGTTTCAACAAGTCAGAGACTCGAGTATTCGAGAAGTCAAATGACAATATATGAGAGGAGGAGCTGTCACTTTTAATAAAGACGGTCGTTCTACATTCACAGACAATCAGCCCAGATTTCGGCATCTACAGTTGACTCTGCATTCTTGCCGTGGCGACCTTTGAAATGAGACAGACAGCGTAGGAACTGTCGACGTTATTGGAGGCTTGTTCGTCATAACCATCATCATCATCTTTATTGGCCACACATTACATTTGGTTGCAATGGTGAACAGAACATAAAGAGTGTAAATAATAGAAACAATGGATGAAACAAATAGTATTTTGGGTGATAAAATTGTACGTCTAATTTTGAAATCTTAAATGTTAAAACTATTTTTCTGACGTAACAAAGTTGTGAACTCTTTCTACGATGTACTCCAGATGTTTTGCATTAGAGCATTTTGAGGCCTTTTGTAAACAATCAATTGCTTTAAAGCGAATTTCCATATGGATCTTAACATAACTATGCCATAGAAAGAACCATTGGAGAAACTCAGTAGAAATATTCCTCTTGTATATGTTAGGTTTGTTAACCTGCAAAATTAGTCGCCTAGATGTGACTTTTTGGGGGGAGGGAGTTTTCCCCCAAAAAGGGTTATATGCTTTTAAAAACTATATTTATTGACCGATTTTGACTAAACATAAAAGAATTATGCCAGCGTACCTGATATGTGAATTTTAAATCAACAAAATCCGTTCTGCCAGATCAAGGCGGTGGCAGAAATTTCTATTTTTATTTTGGTCTAAATTTTAACCTTCCAGGGGCCTCATGGATTTCAAAACATGAAAGGTAACTTACTGAGGCTTCCTCCAGGTTATGAAATAAAAGACGTACATTATGTATTTATTGTTTATAACTACAAATAAAAAAACGATGATTAAAATGAAATAATACTTAAATGGTCAAATATAGACGGTACAAAACAGAAACACGTTGAAAACCTCCCAAAAGTTATAATATGATCAAACTCGTATTGACTTCATTTGAATTAATTTTTGTTTGAAAAAAAAAACAAAAACTTATGTAGGTATTTATAGTTACGTAAAACAACAACTTAACAATAAAGCTGATTTCTGTAAAATTAAATAAAGCCAAGTTACTAGAGGCAATACATGGAATTAAACTCCAGGATTACTGTTGCACTAGCGGTGAGACACAGTGGAAACCTCTGTGCCGCGGCAGACTTAGGTTCTGGCTGAGGATGTGGTTGAGGGATGAGGCTGAAACTTGGTGAGTTAGTTTCTAGATAGAAATGTGTTAAGGTACACCAGCCCTTGGCACTACCAGCACACATCAACATATCTTTATAAACAAAAAATATACACCTGGAGGAAACGTTTGTGATTATACCTCTGGATGGTTAAGTAAGGGATCGTACGTGTTTAAAATTTTAATTGATATAGGATAATAAATACAGTTTGTATTAAGGCACTTTGTCACCGTTAAGAGAAATTCACTATGACTTACGTTAGCGAGTTTGGCGGATCCGTGGCGGATTGGTATCGCACGCGACTCCGGAGCTCATCACTCCGGTGGCGCGGGTTCGATCCCCGCAGTCACCACTTACATTTGTAATGTGACTAATACGGTGACGCTAGGTAAAGGTCGAGGTTGAGTGGTAGAGAGGACTATGTAGTCCTAACTTCGCCTCGTTAGACAAGACAAACTTTACCTTTTACCCTTTTTAGCGTTTATGGCTACGCGTGAGTAATGCTCTAGAATAATCTCGTAGCCAGTGATGACTAAGGAATGAGAATGCCAAAGCAGTCCTCTACAACACAGCGATGATTAGCCGTGTAGGAAAGTTGGCAAGCGTGCGGGAATGTAAACTGTACGAGCGACGGCAAATAATGATGTTAACCAAACAAGTACACAGACCTCACATGTGTTGGCGCCTAGTGCATAGTGCGCATACTTCTGTCTGTGGAGGCCCTGAAGTCTCTAGTGAGGTGTTTAGTGAGGTCATTTCCGGTGTGGGTTTGTGGGTATTTAGATAAACTTGGAGATGAAATCTCAACCGCGAGTTTGAACCCACAAAAATCATCTTATTTGAAATTTTAGGTTTGTGAACTGCAGGTTGGCCAAGCGTGATTCGTATTTATCATCCCTGAAAAGTTTGGATTAAAAAAAATATTATTTCAAACTATTTAATGGAACATTTTGCTTTTATACTAGTTTTAAAATTATTTGTTATTAAAAACATTATTATAACAATTAACTGAAAATACCATTTAATTGAAAATTATTACGGTATATATGTATAAACTCGTATCTTGCTTTTATACAGCTTATTTGCTGCAATCAATTTGATCGTTTGTTGGTGGGGATAGATAAAACACATGCCTATAATTCAAACTCCAACGTAACCTGATGATATTTTCTAGGTTTAGGTAATTAAAACAGTTTTATTTAGAAAAACCTCACCCCTCAAGAGGACTTCCAGTACTCCGATTTCGCTGGAAAACTTGACCTAGTTATTTTTAAATGGAACTTTGTACTAAATTTTGTAAAAGTCGAACCTGTAAAAGTTATGAGCTCGCACATAATTATATAAAGAGTGTTTTTTTTTGCTGTGTAATTTTTACAATTAAATAAAACAATGAAAATAACTTGTATTTACTTAAGAGTGTATTTTTGTAACTACTGTGTTGTGGTATTAGTGTTTAAAACCATTTTAGGCTTATGGGTTCCATGGCGTGCCCGTAGAAGGTCCAATATCACGACCAAATTTTCAAACATTATTTCCAGCAGCTGGGGCAAATTCCGTCAATTTCTCTGCGAATTTTGATTTCCAAGTCATGTAGAGTCTGTGGCTTGTTAGCGTAAGCTTGAGACTTCCTATATCCTCACAGTAGTCTGTCGGCGTGATATCACATGACCGTGGAGGCCACTGCACATTACCTCTGTACGAGATGATGCGTTCACCAAACGTTTTTCTCAAGACAACAATTGGTATCGTGAGAAAAACGTTTGGTTATTGTCTTTATTGTCTTACAATTGTCTTTTGCTCAAAGACCACAGAAGGTATTCTTCTGGCTTCGTTACTTTTGCTGCGTGGCAAGTGTCGCAGCCTTCTAGTCTCAATCCACTGTCATTTCGTTTTGCTGAGAAATATCAAATCAACACTGACAAGCCACAGACTATATACAACTTAGAACAGTAATCGTAGATGTATTGAAGGAATTCACCCCCAGCTGCTGGAAATGGTTTTGAAGATTGGCTGTATTGGAACTTCTACGAGCACGTCATGGAACTTATTCACCAGAAGTAGTATTTAAACAATAATTTCTAGCACAGTGGTTACAAAAAAGTGTTTACGTGGTTATGAGTTATTTTTCATTGTGTGTGTGTTTTTTTAATCACATAACTAAAAAACACCTTCACATAATATTATGTATACAAAGTTTTGAAAAAATTCACAAAACGTGTTCTAAGGCTCGGGATTGATGCTCATTCCACTGTGTCAGGGCTTACCATGCTGACGTCATGAACATATATAATTTACTCCTAAAAGAAAAAAAAACGCAGATTTACCCGGATAAAACGGATACAAATTTTGTGAACACAAGTATAATGAACCGAACAATCATACAATAATTATCTACCCTCTGAAAAGTATGAATGAATAAAACTAGAGTGTTTTCCTTATAGAAATATGTGCTTTAATTTCCCAGAAATCCACCTCGAGCATGTAACATATTAAACGTTCTCTTTTCCCCTCGCTCACTTAGTTGCTTTATCACCTTTGTGTTTACAATTCAGCATAACACGTTTTTAATTCGGTTTCTGGAATTCGTAGAGGCTCGTACGTAGGTATTGAGAAACAAAATACGAAACCAAATGCCTTTTAACAAGAAATGATTTATTTAGAGATTTAATAGTCAAAAAACAATGCAAACAAGGGTAAGTACAGTGCGCTTAGGATACGCGTAAGATATTAAGTTTCACGTAAATTAAACATCTGTGTATAATAATAGTACTAGCTGAGAGTACCAGCGCTTCTTTTGAATCATTACGACATCGGTTAAAAATCCATTAGAAAATATGTAAATGGTTTTACTTTTGTTCTGAAAAACTTTGAACTGAAGAAATCAAATCTTGGTTTGACAAGATTTCCAGTTGGGTTTTGATTTGAAACAACAGCAAAATGTTATATCGTATACCGGGTGTTCCAGAAGGTCTGACGCCCTTAATCTTTAAACGAATGAAGACTTTTGATCGTGCTGAGGCAAATGTATTGAGGGCCAACTGAAGTACTTGTTGGCATATTTTGTGGATTTTCCCTCCGCCCAAAAAAGAGGGGTAATGGCGGGCGACTCTTTCAAATATTTTTTACCCCATTAAATGACACCTCATTTGAAAGGGTATAAAAACACAAACTCATTGTTACTAGTAAAAATTGTTTACGATGCCCCAGTTCAAAATGGCGGCCTAAAACGTGTTTCATAGTTTGAGAGGATTAATGAACGCAATCACTATTGTTGTCCAAATTTTGGGGATCAAATTATGGATTCAGTTCTTGGGCTATTTGGGCTTTAAAATGATATGATCTGTCAGATTTTCCACACTATTTAAAAACTACACCTTTTATTCAAAAACCACTAATTTTCAAAATGTATCTTGTAGCATATCATTTTAAAACTTTACCCAAAATTGAATCCGTTATTTTTGACCAAAACGATAGTGACACGTTCATTTATCTGCTCAAACAATGAATCACATTTTGGGCCGCCATTTTGAACAGGGCCATCGTTAAAATGATATCAACGAATTTGTGATTTTATACCCCTTATAATGAGGTTTCACATGAGGGGCAACAAAATATTTCAAAGGATCGCCTGCCACAACCTCTAGTTTGGGTTGGGGGGCCAAACCCCAAAATATGCCAAAAAGTACTTCAGTGTACCCTTAATACATATGACGCTTAGGACAACCGGTATCTTAACTTGTATGTTGTTTTATATGACACCAGTTTGTTTATTTATTTACAGATAGATAAATCTGAGTGGAAGGAGATCAGATTAGTTTCTCTGAATTCAACTAGGACATTTTAAACATAATATGCAATTTATTGTACGTATAATGGTGTTTCCTTTTTAACAATACTGTACTTGAAGAAAAGGTAAAATATTTGTACGTCCTTTATAGTATATTTGAATTTTTAAACGTGTATGAATTCCAAAGTATACTATTCGGAACCGTACTTGATAATTAGTTCGACACTAGATTGCGGATTAATAATTATTGCTCACGGCAACTGTTAGGTTTCAATATTTCAGTATACTACCGAATGCAATATTGAATGCTTGAGATGATACCGTCACTGCCGCTACCACCGTGCTGGATGCATATTGGAAATACCATTCTAGTAGCGACCCACAAATCTTCATTCTTAAAATATTTATGAGCAAAATTCTGCAGTCAAAGAAGTGTTTGAAATAGTTAAACTTTCCAATGGATTGAAATATTGAAAAGGTTTTGTTTAAAATATTGGTATTCATTAGTGTTAACGAGTAAATGATTTTAATGTAAAATATGTTTAAAACAATAATAGGCTTAACGTTTACCTGTCTCTAGATATTGAAGACACGTCAAATGTTTAAATCAAATTTTACAACAATTTTAAGCCTTAAAATTGTTCCTATATTACGACTTCAGTAGTGTTTGACAGACAGTACATTTTGAATACCAGAAGTCCCTTTTTGGGTTTGGGAGTTACATTTATATGAGTAAGTAAAACTGTACTTTATTTTCCTATAGCATATCACAGTTATAAATATCAGCGTGTGCTGTAGTATTTTTCATACATGCACGAACAATATTCCTTTTTTGGGTCAACATATACAAAACATCGCATAGCCCACACTGGATTGGTAGTTGAATGTTGGTTTGTAATCCCACAATCAGTTTTTAAACTAGACACATGTTGGAATTCCACCAAAGATTAGTGAAATATCCAGTGGAAACTGACTCGGTATAGCTAATAAACTGAATGGCTAGTTTCAGCAGTGCGATATTCAAAGTCAACATCAGTGTGTATTCAAAGTGGTCATATCTCGCTACTCCTTATTAGTGCAGATGTAGGTAGTGAGCCAAACTTACATCATCAGTATGCGAAGTAGAAATCAAATTGAGTTGATATAGTTTTTAAACTTATGTTAATACGGGATTACGCTAATTTTAAGGAGGGTTTAAAATATGAATACGGACGAAGAAATTGCGTTTATTTCAAGTAACTAAAAGCATAAACAAAACATTGGAAAAAGAACTAGCCTAAAATATTTAGCGTAAGCTGACAAGTCAAAAACAACTTTTTACTGTCAAATTCATTCTATACAATGGGAGAATTCGTGGGAAGTGGTGTTTAAATTTGTATACTTTAACCTTTTACTTTACATTTTACTAATTTAAATTTGCATCCTTATACCTTTTTTTGTATAGTTAAGGATTTTTAAAGCTTTTGTTTTGTACCAGTGGTGGTAGATTTTGTGTTATTGTAGTTATAGTGTCATAACAATTATCTAATTGTACATTGACAAAATAAAAGCCAAATAAGTGTAACTTGTTTTTTTAACTAATAAAACGCTTAAAAGTTTTACAGAAAATTCCAAAACTACCCAAATTGTTTGTCAGAAAGTCATACCATGAACTGCAATACAATTAGGCTAGCATAATACATCGGGAAAATAATTTGTTTGATTACAAATGATTAAAACCTCCTAAAAACTAGCGGGTCACACGGCTACTTCATTCACATATTTATGTTAAGGTTTACCATTTGACTCAGGAGGTGTGTGAAGCTCAAAACCTTTGTTTTCAACGATGTTTCGTTCTGAGGAGATAGAAATAAATATCTCTGATCACACGCAATATGGACACCAAGGGTTCATTGAACGCTTTTATCATTGAACACAGAAAGCACCATTGTCTTAAATAAAAAAGCGATATCAATAAGTCCTCAAGTGACCGGTCAAGGTTCATCTGTTAACAGTCACGGATTCTGTCCTCTACATTAATGGATTTATTGGCTGTGGAAACAAATACACAAGACGTATAACTAGAAAGTTCTGAGCTGTTCTTCGCTTTTCAGATTCAGAAGAGTTAAATTGCCAGAGCCAGGTTACGGGTTCGATTCCCGGCGTAGGCACATGGCTTTGGACCACTTTCCCTAAAATCGTTTTGTGATGCCTACAACTAAGGTAACTAGGTTAAGTGACTAGTTCATTAAGAATGCCTTTCTCATACAGAGTAAAAGAAAAGATGAAGCCAAAAGTTTCTTTATCTTACACGTCATACTTTAGTCATCAAGAGTCAAACCAGTTGACCTACCACCAACTCAAAATAAACTACTTTAAGTCAATCAAGACAATGAACTTAAAATGTCTCCTTTTTATTATTCATATGCTGACTTATAAATAAAAAATATGTCACCGTAAGAAAAGCACATTTTTAATTGGTTTGGCTGGACCTAACCTAAAACATAATAATGTATAGTTTAAAATTATGTACAGCATGAAAGATGTTTTATAATAATACTAGAAGGAGGAAGTTTATTTATATTCTTATTTATTAAGTACGAATTATAATATTTTACTTGCACAACACACTAAATGTAGTTAAAATATTATTACGGACGTTTTCCATTTTTTGAATGAACAAAAAGAACACATCGATAAAAGAAAGTAAAACAAAGAAACGATGGAAAACGTAATAATTTTCACCTAAGAAATTGTACCGTCGTCAACAACAAACTTTAAATAAAGGGCAGTACATGGCTGGAAAACGTAAAGATGGCTAATTTATCAAACTCTAAATATTTTATTTGCAAACATGATACATGTATGACAAAGATGAAACAATGTTTAAATTCTCACTACATTTAGATATCCATTCTCATATAAAAATCAAAATAATACTCGCAACTTCGGTCATAAATAATTGTACTGGTAATGGTACTCGTATGAACAAAATATTAACCGTAAAATATTAAAACTAAGGAAAATAAAAGAACCCTTCATCACTGAAAAGTCTTTGTCTTTATAGCAGGCCTCATTTATAAAAATACCTTAACTTGAACATACACGTGCAGGTTTGTCTCTAATTTTATACTCAAAGAAAATTTTATAATTAATTTTATATACATAATGTGAAGAAATATTCAAAGTGGAATTTCAAAGATATATTACTAGTGCTACTTAGATGTGACACAAATTTCTTTGTAGAGATATGTTGTCGTTTCTATAAATTTCAGGAGAACAGAACTTGTTTAAGAACTATACATATGTGTTTCCCTGTTTGACTTCCTTCAAAATTATGACTCCGTCATATGCTAATGACTGTATACATTAATGCGATACAAGTTGAAATTGACTTTGTATAGTTGAGCGAGTAAACACTAAACTTACCTGTTCACCTTTGATCTCAATTGCATCTCTAGTTGCTTGTGTAACCTCTCTCCTGCGTTCTCTTGGTTGTGTCAAGTATTTTGTCACAATGTTAACATTTAATCTATTTGGGCTACAAACCCTATTTAAATTAAAATATATGTTTTTATGTATATTTATTTTCTTTAGATTGGTTAAAATTTTTATATATATGCATGGTTGAAATTTAACATGCAAAACCGTTATGTTATTTGTACCTGAACGTTTTTCAAAAACTTTAAATACATTGATAGTGTGTAACTTTGAATCATACTCACACTAATACAGTAACTCAATACAATAGTACAAGAAACACTATGTTAAACCTATTATTGCGGACATTTTCCATCGTTAGTAAGCAAAATGATCACGACGTTTCGGGATCTGCAATCTGATCCCGTCTTCAGGTGAAAAGTGATGTAAAACATAACACAGAACATCATTAGAATACGAGCTAGCCTATAGTAATCAGTACAAGCTGATCAGTCAAGCACAACTAAATAACATGTAGCTGATAAAGACAAAACTAAAACTTAAAAATACGGTTTTTATGTTCTGTGTTATATTTTAGGTTACTTTTCACCTGAAGACGGAGTCAGATTTGAAATCCTGAAATGTCGTGATCATTTTGCTCAATAACGATGGAACATTTCCGCGATTTGACGATGTTTAAACTCTAACTGTTTTAACTGAATTTCTCTCATCGTCAACAACAAACTTTAAACAAAGAAACACCATGCGCAGCAAACACTACGCACATTAATTTTGTCTCATCGCAGAACCTTCATCGATATAGAGTTAATTCACTGAATTTATTAAATCAACCCTCCTAAACGCTCCGTAAACAAACTAAAACTGCGAACTTAATTAGGTTATCGGTGGATAATGAGTTCATCACACAGAAGCCAATTAGACGCAGTTTGTAGACAAGCAGTTCAATTATCAACCATTGTTCAGTGAATTGTCTGTACTTTATATTGTGTAGTTAACTAAGTACGCTTTGTTGAGTCGCTTATAAGGATTTAGCACTTAGATATATTTTCGCTCATAGTCTTGTTTTGGCCGTCGGCCTAAGATCTTAGTGCTATAGCCGATTAACCATGACACACTACGCTTGCAGCTTCGTTTTGACCTTCGGTCTCATATTTATTAGCTTTTCTTAGAGTATTTACAAAGTTTGTTTGCTAAGCTCACAAAGTTGTTTCAAGTTTTAATTACTAAGTTTATAAATGTTATTGTAAACAAACGCAATGCCTTGCCTTACTGTGTAGGGCATTACAACTATTTTAATATTAAATTATTTAGTGCTGTTGCTTTAATTTAAATGATTCAAACGAAATTAAAATTGTAAACTTAATTGTTTGTACGAAATTAAATTATAAATGTATTAAAACGGTTTTATGGGTGTACCACCAAAGTACCACTAAATAATAACAAGATGTTACAAGACGTTTCGTCTGGACTATGCCAGACATCATCAGTTTAATTTAAATGTTTAAATAATTGTAGAAAGAATAAAATTGTATAAAGTCGTTAAAAAGTATACAGGTAAATAAAACTTTATACACTTTATTTAAAACATTTTTTAAAACACTTTATACAATTTTATTGTTCTACAATTATTTAAATATTTAAATTAAACTGATGATGTCTGGCATAGTTCAGACAAAACGTCTTGTAACATCTTGTTATTATTATTTATACACCCATAAACAGTTTTAATAAAAAAATATGTCTCACCACTTAAGCCTTAGTTTGAAAATTATAAATTGTATACACGACTTTAAGTATATTTGTCTTTTTATTTAGAGTTGTTAGGAAGCAAAAAACTGCAAACCACACCTCTTTGGCTATACAAATGAATACTCTATGTCCTATGGAAATTCGACATACCACTACATTTTTAAATTTCACTACCCATGACTAATTAGCATCTAGCAAAAGGAGCCAAGCAACTCAAGCGTATATTCAAAAATATGTTTAGCCAGAAATCAAAATCCAGCGTCAGAGGCTTTCTGGGAGATGGCATTCAAACGGTTCGGTAAATTTATTAGCAAATTTTACTAAACAATTTAAAAAGATATTCAACTTTAGATATTCAAGGTTTAATGCCGTGTGAAGTTTCTACTTCAACTCCTTGCCATTGGGATGTGGAAACATTTAACATGGAAAGCTATATGATGGCTAGTGCAAAAGCCACTCTTAATCACATATTAATACGTCAATAGCACTGATCAGACTAATGTTGACAGATGATTAACTAATCTCAATATACAGTTGAATATATGACGTTTATGTTGAAGTTTGATACCATTTATTGTTTTGAATGAAAAAAGAACTCTTTCTTTGGTATATATATATATATAAAATATACAAAATATATATACAAGTGTTTTGTTGGTGTTTATGAATGTGTGTTTTATTTTAAGTCAGAATTTCGTAACTTTGACATTTAGAGCACTTGGCAGAAATTAAATTTTGTCAATAATGGTCAAAATTACTATGTATTTAATACGATTTACTTAAATAGTCTGTTGTGTAATTCACTAAAAAGAGTAAACATCTTTCTTACTTTGAAACAAATAAAATTATAACAGCTTTTACTTATTTATTTTGAAATATAAGGATTACAAAATAAATTGATTCCAATTCAAGCCAATCCATAAAACAAATAGGATCAAACTTACCTTAAAAATTTTATTTTATTTACAAACTGTTTTATTTAACAGTAAGGGTCGTTTTTTCAATTGCCTGGTTAGCAGCTGGTTAACTAACCACCGGCTAAGTTGTTTACAGTCTGCAATGTTTACATTTTCACGCAACGTTCAAAGTTTTTGAATGAATTATTTGAAGATCTTTCATGCAATAAAGGTATAGTTTTACCATTTTTATTGAATTGAACATGTGACTAAAATGAAAAATCAAAGCAGACAAATTAAAACGTAACCTAAAAAATATCCAGCTTTTCTATTGGTTGGCTCCTGTCCCAATTTTAACCGCCGGTTAAGGCTGAATTGAAAAAACGGCCCTAAATATGATAAATTACAAAAACATGAAATAATTATTGTAACTTCTACTAAAGAAACAATTACGGCTGTACAAAACATTAAATTACAACACTTTAATTTCGATGCCCATATCGCAAATCTAAAATGTTCTTTCTTCTAAGACGGTATACGCTGATACTGTTAAACTAAAAAGTAAATTAAAAAAGATAAAGTTGGTTTTGTTTAATGAGGCGAAGTTAGGAGTACAAATTCCTCCTCAACCTCGACCTTTACCTAGCGTTACCGTATGGTCACTTTACAAATGTAAGTGCTAAGTGGTGACTGCGAGGATCAAGCCCGCGCCAACGAGGTGATGAGCTCCGGAGTCGCGCACGATTCCAACCCGCCACGGGTCGCCAAAGAGCTTCCAATTTAGTAAGAAATCTTTAAATTATTTTAATGTTTTGGGTTGACGTGAAGTCCAGGTAGGTTTAAGTAGGACTTTGTATGTAACAGAAATTTACTTGTAACAGATAATTTTAACTTCTTGTTAAAGAGCCAAGTCACACACACAAGTGAGATTGTGTGTGAGGGAGTGTGTGCGATTGGCTTGTCACCGGCCAACCAGTTAGTCTATGGTTAGCTCGTTCAGTTAGTGGACGTGTTTTATGATTCGTTTTGAATTTACTCCGGTGACTTGTTTATTTTCATAGTGTGGCTTGTGTTTGTAATATTGTAGTTTTGTTTTCTCTAGGCTATTCCTTAATTCTAAGATTTAATTTGTTGTTTGACTTAACAACTACATGTTGTTTGGTAGAGTTTGACTGGTCAGCTACGCTGACTACTTTAGGCTAGCTCATTTTCTAATGTTCTGTGTTATGTTTTAGGTTATTTTCACCTGAAGACGGGATCTGATTGCAGATCCCGAAACGTCGTGATCCTTTTTGTTCACTAACGATGGAAAATGTCCGCAATAATAGTTCAACTTCTGAATTGGCTGTTATTGGTAGTCGGCTCGCAGAGAGGGCCCAAGTAAGTATGTTTAATTAAGACATAGATAATTTAATAAGAAATAGCATAACCAGAGGCCATTAGCAATAAGCTGTGCATAACACACTTAGTTATACAAAAGTCTATTATGAATAGAGCGTGGAATATGACGTGGGTATATGGATCTGCACAGTGCACACATAGACTCAGCAAGGTTGATAAAGTGGTTTCCCGTGTAGCGAACCCTAGGCAGCGCTGTCAGTCAAGGCTCTACATTCAAACCGCAACCTGTGACACTGCAGCCAACATAATCTACGCTGAATTGTTCCATCCCAACTTTATGGGAATGGATTTCCATCATCTGTGCTTTAGAACGGGGTATTCATTTTTTCCAAGTAGACAATGATAAGAACGGCCAGACGCTTCGATGAGTGACACTTTTTACCAAAGCTTCTGTCGTGTTCGAGAAGATTCTAGATACTTTTTGACCTATCTTCATTCACAAAGTTTCTAGAAAGATTTGGAAGCTACGAGTAATTCATATACAGGGTTTCACAAAAAAATGTGTAGCGCGCTTTGCTGAACTTGATTCCACTTACAAAAGTAAGCCGAACATGTCCAGTAAAACTTTTTTATTTCGAGTTAGTTCAGCCGTAATCCGCCATTTTGTGAATGGTTGAAAATAACTAATAATTCAAAATCTGTTTGAGATATTTTTTTGAAACTTGGTATAAACCTTTATTGTTTCCCTAACAACATTTCCGTAAAATATGTTTTATTCAACTTATCAAATTTTAAAGTTGTGTTCATTTAAAAACTTCAAAGTCAAATGGAATCAAATCGGAATTTAACTTTGAAATATTTAAGTGGCTACCGTTTTCAAATGTGATAAGTTAGAGAAGAAATATTTTTGAAAAATCTTATAAGGAATATAATTAATGAGAATACCAAGTTTCAAAAAGATATCTCAATGAGTGTTTGAATTATTAATTAAAAAATTTATACAATACGGATTACGGCTAAACTAAGCAGAAATCTAAAAAGTGTTACCAGGCATTTTTGACTTTCTTTTGAACGTCGAATACGGCTCTGCATAGCGCGCAACACATTTTTGTGGCTCCCTGCAAACCCAGTTTAAAGCCAGGCCAGCCAGTTACATTCCAGAATGTAAACGTACATGGGACCGCGTCCCTAGTAAACGAATAATACAGTGTGGCAAATAAAAGGTCACATCCCTAGTGCGTGAACACTGAACAGTAAGTGTGGGTCTTAGTGAACTACGTTGTGATCTCGGCGAACATCTGGGAGTCATCTTCGACGAGATCATCAGACATCGCTTCGCGGGACATCCGACCGGAGAAAGCTTCCAGGATATCAAGCAAGTAGAAGAAAGGTCGCGCCAGATTGTGAATAGATCGTTTGGTGTGAATAGCTAAATAAATTTATAAACGTTTGGTTGAGCTTATTCTCGTTTTAAATAGCTTAGTTAAACATACTGAAGCAGTTTGAGCACATTTTCATGGTTTAAAGTGGACGATGACGAATAGATGCGTCAGTGAGCTGTAAATGCTCAGTCTGGCATTAGTTGATAGGAAATAAACAGTTTATAGACACATCGCAGCTGTAAACTCGTCGTCCGGAAAGCTGTAGCTATTGACTGACAGTGGTAATGACATTATCGGTTCGTGCCTCACCACGGTCTCAGCAAGAGTTTACAACATATGTTACCAACAATACCAAATTGTGGTTTATCCACTGACAAAACGCCTGTGAAATTTATCATCTTGGATTTTATGGATGATACATTTAATTTTTTACTCATGCTAGAGAATTTTAAACATTTTATTTTACTAGTAAAAACATAAAAACAGGTAATGGGAAAAAGTGTTTTCCATATAATTTTTATTTGCCTTGCTTCTAGTACTTTCAAAACCTTCACGTGACAGCATAGGATATTTTTCAGAAAATTAAATATGTAACAGAAAACACCCGTTGTATAAAATATTCTATATAAAGAAATTTTCTACATTATACCTCCATTTTGGTTTTCAAATGAATAAAGATTTAAAAATAATAATGATGCCTTAAATTTCAATCAGAATCTCTGAACATCACTGTTACTGATAATTTAAGCTCATCATGACTATACGTGGTGTTTTGAAATACTTTTAATTCCACGTTATTTCAAATCAACTATTCTTATTGGACATTTGTAACTTCTTTAACAAGCTAAGGCCCTAATGTCCGCCAAAAAGTACTAGTTTAGTATCTAAGTATCTCAACCAGCTAGTTTGTATTACGCTGTTTTTGTAAATTGTGTAATCAACTGTAATTAAAATGTAAGAAGAATTTCCTTTGTATATAATTAGTACTTTTTACGTAGATGCTCATCCTCACGCACAGGAATCTTCCTATGTGGGCAATATTTTATGTGTAAAGTTTATTGTACAAATTTATATTTATTTTAAATTACAATGTATGTATTTTACGAAAATAAAGATATTTTTTAATTGAGTTGAAAAAGTTCTGCTACTATTTTCATGAATTCAAACCATAAAGGTATTCCATTAAATTCTATGATTCCATTAAATTCCACGATTCCATTAAAATCCACGATTCCATTAGATTGTTAAAATGTTGTGTTAATACTTCAATCTGCTTCAACTAACCACTTTATACTTTACATGAATTCCTGGAGCCTACCGAGTAAACTGATTGCCAAAACAGCAGAATCCATTAACCGTGCTTAAGCCTCAATATTAATATTGGCAGGCGAGCCAGAGGGTATTTTAAGGTGTCAAATTGTTCTCTTAAAAGCTTTACCTCTTTGCTGTTCTTCATCAATACCAAGTTTACCTGCCCCTTCATAACTAAAACAAAAAGATAAGGTTTCAATAAATAATCTCATTTTATAAAGCTGCTTGCCATTCGAGCTCGTACTTTGGGGGTATTCGCTACGCTTATGATAAAGACAAATTTGCTTCACCCACTGGTTTTATAGGACAAACAATTTTGGAAGATGTAGCTGTAATAACCAGAGTAAAAATATTAGAAAATTGATTAAATTTCAAACTTTGGGTACCAAATAACCACACTTTCTGTAATATAGAGTGACTTTCTGAACGTTTTTCTTAAATTAAAACATTTGTTTTATATACACATACATTTCATATGTCTGGGTGGTTGATAAATACCGTAGCTAAGAGCCCAACACAGTGGAATTTGAATTTCGACAATTTAACTTCAAATTGATCTAGCAATGAAACCGTCAGAGGTGGGAAAAAGTGATTAAATACAAAGGTTGTAGGAAATTTGTTTCCAAACTGACGATTTTTCATCAGATTGAAGACCCGAGCAACTGTTTTGCTGCTGTGATGCAAAATATCGGCTAAGTACAAGGGCAGATTTTCAGACACCATCCTTTTTGCCACCAACTTGTCAGAGCCTTAAAAAATAAAGTTGATCGTATATGTATATGGTAGCATGCCGGGAAGTGCCTAAACATTTACTCGTTCAGTCACCTGTACAGAGTAGATTATCACTTTATTGTCACTCTAAAGTACAACCGGCTTTATAGTAGATTAATTTCCATTTGAAGTTATTTTCAACTTTAAAGAAGATAATGAAAAATAATGAAAATAATACTTAGTATAATAATTATAATTAAAATTTCTAGTATGAAAATTGATGCCGTATACATCCATTGGCTATGTAGTCCGGGCGTCAAAACTAAATATAGTTTAAAGGAATAATTATATTGACGTTTTAGTTAAAACATTAAATTTCACAGTAACAATATTTATAAGATCGGCGGCCTTTTGACTGTAACCTGTGCAACGTCACCTTTTCCGCCTTGCTGTAGCTTAAGATGTACATAAAGCCAATATTATATATGTTATGCAAGACAATTCTAGTACATTTTCTAAAACAAACTTTTATCTGTGAAAATTTCATAATAACCCAACAAAATTAAGGGACAATTTATTACTCGAATAAAGTTAGTGTTTTCTTCGACGTTATTTCAAATGACCCAGCTCTGTATACAAACTATTGATTTTACTAGTTTAACAACATAATTTAATAGTTTTAATTTAGTTGATTAACTAAAATCAATTGTACAAATTACAATATAACAACAATCTGCTTGGTGAACGCTGCAGATTATTAAGACACACAATTAAACGTAGGCCTACTGATTAACACTATGTTGATTCACGGGGAATTCCCCTATAATTGCCGAACTCCGATAAAATACACAGAATAGACAACAATGTTTCCTGTTGTACTGATAACTAAACCATAGTACACAGTTGTGGATATGGGGTTTGCGTATTGATTACCCTGAGTCTGATACAATTAATCAACTACACAATATAAAGTACAGACAACTGCACTGAACAATGGTTGATAATTGAACTGCTTGTCTACAAACTGCGTCTAATTGGCTTCTGTGTGATGAACTCATTATCCACCGATAACCTAATTAAGTCTGCAGTTTTAGCTTGTTTACGGAGCGTTTAGAAGGGTTGTTTTTATATAGGAGAAATTAACTTAGCATTAAGGCTGCGCAATAAGAATTTTATGAAAAGTACTTACTCTTTTTTTTCATATAAGACTTTCAATCTTAAAATTGAATAATTTATAATGTTAAAATATTGCTCTCTAGATCATCTCAACCCTTCTCTTCCAACAAGACTGAGCTTCTTAAACCATTGCAATTAAATATTTGACAACGACGCTTTTTGAAAACTGCACATCCTGTTCTGATAAGGGAATACAAGTGATGTAAAAAAGTTACGCGAAGTTTCGTAGTTCTAAGGGATTAAAACATTACATTTTACAGGAACTGAAATCGAAGACAGTTTTTTCTAAAATATACTAACAGAATCAAAGAATTTGGCTCTGTAACGGTAAATTTTTACGCTCTTGACTACATTGTTTAGTTCGATTACATCGCCATTTTTATTCGTCCGTACTGTGCAGCCTAAGAAATATGCTTCGTAATGAGATCTAAAAGTACCTTATACAGTATATTTAAAGTTGTATGATATAAAAGTATTACTCTTTTGATCGTCTCACCCCTTCTTTTCAAATAAAATTTCCTTTAGAATAATCACTAGATAATCACATTTTGTGCCGATAGTGCAAAATCAAATGCTATGAGAAGAGATCTGGTCACTGTTAAACAAAGGTTTGTCTCAAAGTGAGAAAACAAAGGCATTGGGTATCATAAAACGACTGAAAAAGAATTGCTGATTCGTGCAATACATCAAAGATTTAGGATTCTCCATTTTGTCTTCGATCTACGAATTTAAAGAAATAACTTTATACTGAAATAAAGAATGGGAAAGCCTACTTTTATATAAAGGTAATCACACAACTAAAAGTTTGTAATATCGAGTTTGTAAGGTTAATCGTAAGGAACTCGATAAATCGTGGAGAATTAAATTCTTGTCAGTGGAAAGTCATTTTCTATCACGATGTGTCAGTCAAGCACTACAAACAAGCTACAAAGTAGTTGTAAAGTATGTTATTAGTTAAGTTTAATGACACTCCCATGACACAAGATCTTGATTGTTCCCGCAACTACTCAACTAAGCAGAGTTAACAAGGACTTTGAGATTGAGGTTACTCCACAGGAAAGTAATAAGGTAACTTCCAGACAAGTTCGTCAGACCTTCACAAGGTACAAAACGACTAACGAATTCATATGTAAAACTGTTTATCACCTTTCTTATCAGCGAATTTCTTTTGGAAAATGATATATTCATGTTGTCAGAATAAGGTATAAGGTAAGACTATTCTACGCTCGTTTTCATACAGAAGCAAGGTTGTGAGCGTAAGGACCAGCCTCGTAACGCCCCTGGTAGTAGAGCACGAAAATCTGAGGTCAAAGGCCGAAGCAAGGCTGTGTACGTAAACAGCATGACAATTAGTGAATTAGGATAAATCTTTGCAAAGAAGATTTGCAGCCTGTTTTTTCATTAGCTTTCTTTTATTACACAAGGAAGTCAACCGAAGGAATTCAAGAGGTAGTTTTAGGTCAGACATCCTAGTAAGTTGAGGACGAACCTACTTGTGTATTTATTTACTTGGCTGAGCAATCGAAATATAAAATAGGGGTTTTATCAGGGAATGACGTTGAAAAGAATAGCTGGGTTTCTACGCCAGAACGAGTGGCGTTACAATACGTCCAAGGAGTGTAGATTCCGCCAAGTATCACTCTTTATACTGAGGAAAGTGTTTTATACTGAAGCAAGGTGTTATCCACTTTTCTCACTATTTTTAGAATAAAAAAGAAAGACTATGGTAAAATATAGACTAAGTGATAGTTATGAAGTTGTAGAGTAAAAAGTCATAATAGTGGTAGTGTTTAATTTAAAAAACAATAATGCGAACTTTTCAGCCACTTTGGGAAAAAAACTGCTCCCTACGTTTAGGATGGTTGGGAAACTCTACCAGTTTTCAAGGACCTGACATAATTTATCTACGTTATTTTAAATAAGCTTAGCTTAACAACCTAAATTAAAGAAGGTTTTTGTATACTAAAGAGGGTGTATATATTCTCACGCATTCTCTCACCCAGTTACACAATTTAGTAGAGCGAACTAAACTTAATGAACTACAAAGTTAGTGGTTTACCCCATTCTAAAAAAAGATAATTTAGAGATAATCCTTGTTTGTGTGACCTATTAGACGATATGTGTACCGACGTTCAAATATTAGTCAAATAGTCATGTTGGCCTAAACATTGGAATGTGAGGATTCAGCAAACAAGCCTACCATTCCTCCCGAAGTATTTGTTTATGGATATAAAAAGGTAATTTCAGATGTGGTTTATTTGTGCTTAAAACGTCCTATCTCGACTGTAATTTTACAGTGAGCTTCACAAGACAAAAACTATGGTGAATATGAACGCAGAAAAGTTATAAAACCTGCATAATTGGATCAATAAATAGTTTTGAAACCAACCAAAGATACAGAACTGAATGCCAAACTGCTACGAAGCAAGCTTATTTCAATTCAATGTGGTTGCTTTGATATATGGTAGAGACGGCAATATCGTCAAACATGTTTGATACAATTCCTGATGCATTCGATGCATTTGCATCTCAACAAGAGCATGTGCACATTATGTGATGTGAATATTTCGCAAAATGTGCGCATCTTTATTGGTTAAGTACTCTATTTTTAGACGTCATATTTAATTTCAACACAGTGTCAATAGAAAGTCTCTGTTATTATCTAGTCAAAAACACGATAACAACTTCATTAATGTTAAATTCATGTCCAATATCATAGTTTGTTTATTTATAGAAGAGTATATTTAAGTGTTACAATGTCGGTGCGGGCTAAGATTTGATAACAACCCAAAATTATGTGGTGTTTAATGTATTAGTTTTCTTTGTTAAATGTTTGATCAGACTTATTAGGATTCAAATGGTTATTAATATTTAACACCTTAGTCAAATTCAATAAGCGAGAGCGCTTTCGCCGGCTAAGGCATCGTCAATTGTTTACCTACCAGTTATTTGGGATTTTTAAAAATGTATTGCAGAGTGAAGACGTTCATATGTACAATACAAATACAATACAATACAATACAATACAGATGAAGCAGACAAATTTTCCACCGGTTTCAAAAACACGACAAACCTATATCTATGTTATCTGTTTAAATGTGTTAAACCCTTGTCAATCGTGTTAAATTGTTGAACAAGCTCCCTTTAGTAATTACAGTTTCATCATCAAATCTTGCTCTTTTCAAAAATAAATTTCAACACACTTGCTGTCTTTGGCGTCTTACTCTGTAGTGAAATCTCATAAATAACAAGAATATGCCGTAACTATTTCATAAGTTTTAAATTATATACTCATTACCCGAGGAAACACTTCGTTTATAGATAGTTTTGTGAGCGACAATTTTAATTTATTGCGATTTACTTCTAACTTTGTGGGATTTGTCAGTTTACTAAATACCCATGGTCCTATATTTTGGGGGAGAAAGGTCTCCATTTACAACGTGTGTGAGGACTTTCGGTGTTCATGTCTTTACCTTGTAATGTATAAGAATAAGCGAGTTTAGAACTTAAAAATACAAAAGATAAGCATTTTATACATCAAAGACGCAATGTTACAATCAGTGGTCAATGGATAACACAGCTGTCAAACATTTGTAATTAATTCATTCTATTACTTTTGTATTGTTTGTACATTTTTCTGTCTAAACATTGTTGTACCGTTTAAAGTTTAATAAACAAATCATGATTATAAAACTTCACAGGCCATAACACCACAAATTAACTTGGTAACTCCACGTACAAATAAACTTTTTTGCCATTGGTGACAATTAAGTTCCAGCAATAACGTGGATTGTGTAAAGTTGAATGGGTTTAACCTTGTTGCAACTGTCTCAACTACTGGTCAGCGTACTAGGTCGAGTTAAGCTTGTATTGGCGTTGCACTTGTACACGCACTGTTAGTCAAAGCAAGTACCCTTGACCTAGACATCTACCCTGCTAACTGCTTGACCTATACAGCCAGTGTTCAGAGAAGCTTGTTGCAACTGTCTCAACTACTGGTCATCGTACGGTCAAGCTGTATTGGCGTTGCACTTGTACACGCACTGTTAGTCAAAGCAAGTACCCTTGACCTAGACATCTACCCTGCTAACTGCTTGACCTATACAGCCAGTGTTCAGAGAAGCTTGTTGCAACTGTCTCAACTACTGGTCATCGTACAAGGTCGAGTCAAGCTTGTATTGGCGTTGCACTTGTACGCGTTAGTCAAGAAAAGCAAGTACCCTTGACCTAGACATCTACCCTGCTAACTGCTTGACCTGTACAGCCAGTGTTCAGAGAAGCTTTTGCTCAATCTCAACTACTGGTCATCGTGCAAGGTCAAGTCATATTGTGTATTTGGCTGTTACTTGTACACGCCGTTAGTCAAAGCAAGTACCCTTGACCTAGACATCTACCCTGCTAACTGCTTGACCTATACAGCCAGTGTTCAGAGAAGCTTGTTGCAACTGTCTCAACTACTGGTCATCGTACAAGGTCGAGTCAAGCTTGTATTGGCGTTGCACTTGTACACGCACTGTTAGTCAAAGCAAGTACCCTTGACCTAGACATCTACCCTGCTAACTGCTTGACCTATACAGCCAGTGTTCAGAGAAGCTTGTTGCAACTGTCTCGGGTCATCGTAGGTCAGAAGCTTGTATTGGCGTTGCACTTGTACACGCACTGTTAGTCAAAGCAAGTACCCTTGACCTAGACATCTACCCTGCTAACTGCTTGACCTGTACAGCCAGTGTTCAGAGAAGCTTGTTGCAACTGTCTCAACTACTGGTCATCGTACAAGGTCGAGTCAAGCTTGTATTGGCGTTGCACTTGTACACGCACCGTTAGTCAAAGCAAGTACCCTTGACCTAGACATCTACCCTGCTAACTGCTTGACCTATACAGCCAGTGTTCAGAGAACCTTGTTGCAACTGTCTCAACTACTGGTCATCGTACAAGGTCGAGTCAAGCTTGTATTGGCGTTGCACTTGTACACGCACCGTTAGTCAAAGCAAGTACCCTTGACCTAGACATCTACCCTGCTAACTGCTTGACCTATACAGCCAGTGTTCAGAGAACCTTGTTGCAACTGTCTCAACACTACTGGTCATCGTACAAGGTCGAGTCAAGCTTGTATTGGCGTTGCACTTGTACACGCACTGTTAGTCAAAGCAAGTACCCTTGACCTAGACATCTACCCTGCTAACTGCAACTGCTACTACAGCCAGTGTTCAGAGAAGCTTGTTGCAACTGTCTCAACTACTGGTCATCGTACAAGGTCGAGTCAAGCTTGTATTGGCGTTGCACTTGTACACGCACTATTAGTCAAAGCAAGTACCCTTGACCTAGACATCTACCCTGCTAACTGCTTGACCTATACAGCCAGTGTTCAGAGAACTTGTTGCAACTGTCTCAACTACTGGTCATCGTACAAGGCCGAGTCAAGCTTGTATTGGCGTTGCACTTGTACACGCACCGTTAGTCAAAGCAAGTACCCTTGACCTAGACATCTACCTTGCTAACTGCTTGACCTATACAGCCAGTGTTCAGAGAACCTTGTTGCAACTGTCTCAACTACTGGTCATCGTACAAGGTCGAGTCAAGCTTGTATTGGCGTTGCACTTGTACACGCACTGTTAGTCAAAGCAAGTACCCTTGACCTAGACATCTACCTTGCTAACTGCTTGACCTATACAACCAGTGTACAGAAGCCTGTTGAAACTGTCTCAACTTACTGGTCATCGTACAAGGCCGAGTCAAGCTTGTATTGGCGTTGTACACGCACCTGTTAGTCAAAGCAAGTACCCTTGACCTAGACATCTACCTTGCTAACTGCTTGACCTATACAGCCAGTGTTCAGAGAACCTTGTTGCAACTATCTCAACTTACTGGTCATCGTACAAGGTCGAGTCAAGCTTGTATTGGCGTTGCACTTGTACGCACTGTTAGTCAAAGCAAGTACCCTTGACCTAGACATCTACCCTGCTAACTGCTTGACCTGTACAGCCAGTGTTCAGAAGCTTGTTGCAACTGTCTCAACTACTGGTCAGCGTACAAGGTCGAGTCAAGCTTGTATTGGCGTTGCACTTGTACACGCACTGTTAGTCAAAGCAAGTACCCTTGACCTAGACATCTACCCTGCTAACTGCTTGACCTATACAGCCAGTGTTCAGAGAACCTTGTTGCAACTGTCTCAACTACTGGTCAGCGTACAAGGTCGAGTCAAGCTTGTATTGGCGTTGCACTTGTACACGCACTGTTAGTCAAAGCAAGTACCCTTGACCTAGACATCTACCCTGCTAACTGCTTGACCTATACAGCCAGTGTTCAGAGAAGCTTGTTGCAACTGTCTCAACTACTGGTCATCGTACAAGGTCGAGTCAAGCTTGTATTGGCGTTGCACTTGTACACGCACTGTTAGTCAAAGCAAGTACCCTTGACCTAGACATCTACCCTGCTAACTGCTTGACCTATACAGCCAGTGTTCAGAGAAGCTTGTTGCAACTGTCTCAACTACTGGTCATCGTACAAGGTCGAGTCAAGCTTGTATTGGCGTTGCACTTGTACACGCACTGTTAGTCAAAGCAAGTACCCTGACCTAGACATATACCCTGCTAACTGCTTGACCTGTACAAGTGTTCAGAGAAGCTTGTTGCAACTGTCTCAACTACTGGTCATCGTACAAGGTCGAGTCAAGCTTGTATTGGCGTTGCACTTGTACACTGTTAGTCAAAGCAAGTACCTTGACCTAGACATATACCCTGCTAACTGCTTGACCTGTACAGCCAGTGTTCAGAGAAGCTTGTTGCAACTGTCTCAACTACTGGTCATCGTACAAGGTCGAAAGCTTGTATTGGCGTTGCACTTGTACACGCACTGTTAGTCAAAGCAAGTACCCTTGACCTAGACATATACCCTGCTAACTGCTTGACCTGTACAGCCAGTGTTCAGAGAAGCTTGTTGCAACTGTCTCAACTACTGGTCATCGTACAAGGTCGAGTCAAGCTTGTATTGGCGTTGCACTTGTACACGCACTGTTAGTCAAAGCAAGTACCCTTGACCTAGACATCTACCCTGCTAACTGCTTGACCTGTACAGCCAGTGTTCAGAGAAGCTTGGTGAAGACATAACCACGATTTATGTGAAACATTGAGACAGTTGCCTTAAGAATTATAGTTTATGTTCTTTGTTGGAAACTGTTTGTAATGTAAATAACAATAGTCAAAAGGGCTGTAGTTACTACGTAGGTTTAATCTTCGGTGTAAGCGTAGTGAATTGCAATTAAGCGCTCAACCTTCATAGGCCTACGTGGTTTAATAGAGCGCACCCTTAATGTTATTGAGCCAATTCCTCGCTTCATTTGTTTTGCTGAAGCGCTAACTATTTAAACGCTCAACTACATTGCGATAACGATTACAATAATTATGCGTATCTACAAGATTTGTAGATTATTTGTGGATAACTGGAGGATTAATCAGTCCTAACTACAAAATATATCAAAATGTATAGATATCAAAATATTGAAATTTATAAGATTTCTTTTGTCGTGTAGAGTACAGATACCAAATTTCTAAGTTTGATTTTGATAATAGATTCCATACATACGTTTAAACATGATTATACTTGACACTCTTAGAAAAAATACCAGACCGATAAGAAGTTAAGCGCCGCTGGCATGAGTGAATCGAATTTCCTTTTCAATTTGTTTCTATAATTCGCTACGCTCACAGCTTCGCTTCGGCCTTTGGCCTCAGCTTGGCCCTGTGTGAGCACGGGCGTTACGAGGCTGTTCGCTCCGCTCATAGCTCAAACGTGTTCTGCATGGGGTCAGTGCATTGTGGTCTAGGTCGTACCACGCTGACGGCATTTTTCCAAAGGAAACTCGACAATAAAACCACACAACACGTCTTAAGACAGTAGCTTATTTCAGGGTTGGACAATTTAAGAAACCCACGCAGAAATACTTCTTTTTACAAAACTGTACAAGCCAATTACCCAAACAGCTTGAACAAATTTCAAATCCGTCTCGATTAATTTAGTCTAGTAAATACACAGATCAACATGTTAAGTGCCTACTTTCACAGCGACAGAACTTCCTGGCGCCAGTATAATGCGGCAAACTGGTAATTTTCTATTTAGCGATTATTTCCGCCTCTAACAGGTAGATCGCGCCACAGTCACGACGGCGAGGGGCGGAACTAATGTGAGCGGCGCCCACGTGCCCTGGCAGGCATACGTGTGGTTAACGCATGCGCAGTGACGTACACGTACTGCAGGGTGTTTATAGAAACTTAATAGATGTTAAATTGTAATTCTGATTTAATCGTTAAAGACAGAAGCATCTGGTGATTATTTTTAAATACAGTAGTTCAAAACGTCTTTTGCAACGTGAGTCAAGCAATTGTCCTTAGAAAATTGTTACTATAATTTGTTGACTATAACTATGTTCACTACGCTCACAGCCTCGCTTCGACCTTCGACCCGAGCTTTTCGTGTTTGTCCTTAGCTTTTCGTGTTTTATTGTCCTTAGCTTTTCGTGTTTTATTGCCTTTGTCCCTAGCTTTTCGTCCTGTACCTACCACGGAAGTTACGAGGCTGTTCACGACGCTCACAGTCTGGCCGTATCATATTTACGTGGTGTCTTGCTGGCAGTTTGTATACACATTATAAGGGGTTTGTTACATTTCATGAATACATAAAATTTTTGCTATTTGACTCAAAAGTCGATGGGAAGCCGTTTTATTCCATCACGTTTTGTACCACATAGCTATAGAAATCAATACCCGTCTTCCTATGAAAATTCGCTAACAAGAGTGGAAATTCATCAATTACACTTAAAAGTTATGAAAACATATGTATACTGCATGGCAGTAAATCGCATGCACGAGTTAAGTGATCTAGCTACAAATGCTAATGCAAACAATCACATAGCCTATTGTGATGCAACGCCTACTGTTTGACGCTATCATATCACTTGAGGCTATTCCATATTCAATCTCGGGCTATACTACAGTGTTATAGCCCTGGATTACTGGACTATCCTCTCAACGTATTTTTATACTATACTCTCACGTGGGTTTAAATTAAACTGGACCATTAGAAGTGATTACGCAGAGTCACTTTTACCGTGGTGTTAAACTTTAAAGTATAACATTAAAATGCCAATATTTCAGTTTAGGAGAAAAATATTTATTACCTTATTTGGTCTCTCACTTGCCGGGTGATTATGCTGAACACTACTCCTGTGTTAAATATGTTGAATTGTGTTTGTAATATTTCCAGCCTGTTGATTTAAAGTCGCTATTGACAGTCTTATGTTTCGGATAATCATTCAGATTTAAGTACTTCTGGATGGTCAGCATAAATACCCAGCAAGTAAGAGACCCGGGTTTGAGTCCTGGTTCAGTTCACACATTATGTTTTCAAATTTCTTTAGTAATGAGTTAGCTATTTAGCGTTTATACAAATTAGGATCTAGTATAGAAGAAAAGGTCTAGGGGAAAAGTGAGTTATTTAAATGCTTTAGTAAAATAACTTAGTGGTACAAAGTAAAAGCCTAATACTAATTTTTAATGTATCTGTACACGTTTTGACCCCTTTGGCTTCTTCTAGCCTTTAAAATTTACAAGGAAGTATTTATGGTGAACACCCGTACTTATGTAGATATTCTAACATATAAATAACAAGCAGTGTTGCAGTGTAACCTACATGTTCAAATTTTGAATACCTTTTTTCCAAAGAAACACGAAAATAGACAAATTCAGTTCTGTTATTGTACACTTTGTTGTATAAATTCTATAAAACATAGTAATCACCGTTTCCGTGTCTTGTCTGAAACACAAGCTTTCGGAAGTGAGGAACGGTGGTTTATTGCACAGCTTCCGGTTTCTCGGAAACCTCACTGAGACCTTATTTCCAAGAAAACATCGAGAAACTGAGTAGCAGACCGTTCACACCGCTATTTATGCTTGAAATTTACTTTGTGGTTTTACATGTTAGATGTATGTGTCACAATTTTTGTAATTAAGTAGTAACTCTGTCTAACTGAATTTGAAATATTATCCCGGACGTGTTCCATAGTATGTAAAGAAGAAGAACACGACGTTTCGATAGTCTGCTCCCGTCCTCAGGCGAAATGACGTGATCTTTTTCTTGAATAATAATGGAAAATGTCCACAATAATACCTTAAACTTAGAAATACTCCCATCGTCAGCAACAAGCTCCTAACTCAGAATTTCTCCAACTATTGACAAATATTTTATATTAAAACGCTGAACGTCTCAATTTTCAGTATTCGTATACTTTGTATTTACGCAAGGCTAGTGTTACTGGCTTCACAAAAACTGTGTCATATAAACCAGAATTCCGCACACAAAAGAATGTGTTGAATCTAATAAAAATAGTAATTTAGAAAGTTGGAATAGTTCCTTTGCTGCTTTGAATGGATAGATTGCATATCGACCTTCCCTTTGTACCTGAGCTCAGAGAGCACTTGCTGTGTGAAAGATGCTCCATTTCCCTAAACCATTCTTCTAGCTCACTTCAACTAGACGTAATAAAAGCTACGGAATCCAGGACAGATCAACTGTCCTGATCAGATCATCTGACGCTTTCTATCCGAGTCATCGGTCAACGACATAGGAAACAAGTAAGTAAGTATTCATCTATTTTTCCTTCAAAAAAGAACAATACGAACAGTTTTCCATTTAAAGAGTCATCATTGTAGAGAGAGCTGTCCGAATTCAGAAAATCCTAACAATTGTGTTATAAAGAGTTCATGGTCTTTGCATGCATACACCAAACCTCTATTCATGTCTAGAAATTTGAATTTGCATTCTATCCCGTCCTTATTCTATCTGCATAAAGATAAACCTTTTAAAAAAAATTATAAAGAGGGTTTAAAAAAAATTAAATATTGATTTCTACATACTCACAATGACACCGGCGTACGCATTGCACTCAAGTAGGTTTAGCAACACGATAATCTCTTTGTTCAATATTTGAGCCCACATAAATTTGTTTGACGAGGGTTATCAAACAACTGCCTTGGGCTATGACACTAATTATCTAGTCCTTTGTACGTCTACCCATACAGTTTGTTATGACAGCAATGGAAAATCATCTGCAGAATTAACTTGTGTACAATAACTTAAGAACTTGACGATTAAACCACACGCTACTACTCCAGCTATTGCATGCCTATCGTTAAAAGAAAGTTGTTCGTTAATGTAAAAGGTAAACAGGGGGAAATTCCAGCATTTATTTTCATTTATGAAGTGTACACTTGCATTACCTGCTGTTTAGTTTCACATAGCACGTTCATATATTACAATATCTCACATTCTCTGCTTCTAGGATGAGGATAAATACGGAAGAAAAGGAATAACAGGTGGAAGAAAGGTAAGGTAAACAATAAAACACTAAGGGAATGAGTCTCGGAGGCGAGAGAGAGAGGATATAAACTGAGGTACTCACGTTGTCAGCCACAAATCTGAGCACGTCTCTCCTGGGCTAAAGAATACACGTACACCGGTTACAGTGGTAAAAATTAAAGAATTACTTTGTTTTAAAGTTGTATGGTTAGTTATGCAAAAATGTGTAGTGCGTAGTGCAGAACCGTATTCTACACAGTTGAAAATTTCATGTAACATTTTTTTTTATTTCGGTTTAGTTCAGCCGTAATCTACTATTTTGTAAATTTTTGAAAATAACTAATAATTCAAAACTCTTGGTACAGGCCTTATAAAAATTAGGTTTTTAACATAATTTTCCAAACATTTTTCTTATTTATGATTAGGCCTATCAAATTTCGGAATAGCAGCCATTTAAAAATTTCAAAGTAAAATAGAATCAAATTGAATTTGACTTTGAAACGTTTTAATGACCACTATTTTGAAATTTGATAAATTAGATTAAACATAATTTTTTGGAGAATGTTACTATTATGTTATGAAAATTTTATTAGGAAAACAATTAAGTTGTTCAACTTTCTCAAAACTATCTCAAATAGTGGTTCAATTATTAATTATTTTCAAACATTTACAAAACGTTGGATTACAGACAAACCAAGCCAAAATAAAAAGAACTTAACTAGACATTTTCAACTTACTTTGTAAGTAGAATCCAATTGCATAGCACGCTACACATTTTTGTGACACTCTGTATACGTAGGTGGTGTGGTTAATCTGGCCACTAGCTATGGCAAACAAATATGAACAGTTTAAATTACTATGGCATCTTGCGTGTTGTTAAAAACAATTCAAAGCAACGATAAAATTCAATATAATAATAATAGTATACATTTAGACCGAAAGTATTTCATTGGAAAATTGGCCAAAGGGAAGTACTGTTACTAAAAGGTGAGGAGTAGTTTGGACTGATGAAAGAAAAAAGCTCATTTTAAAAGGTTGAAGAACAAAGAAATTCAATTTGACAAGAAAGTGCTTATAAGTAATCATAATACGAGTATAAAGAACCCCTAAAAGTGATAGTAGAATACGTTTTGAGGGACAATTGGTAGAGTCAAGTCACTCTTATAATACCCGTAGTGCAAACAACTTAAGTTTTGAGACCACCTTTTGTAAATTTTCAATAAATTGCCAATACATGCTTGTAAAAATATGTTTAACAAATTACTATAAAACATCAGGCAAATTCAAAACTTTAAAACTTTTAAGTGAGCTAAGAATTTTTTATTGTCAAATTAAATTTTTTTTATTGTTATACAGTGGAGAATTCATGGAAAATGGTATATAAATTTGTATACTTATAATCTT